>MDKI01074673.1:0-26567 GCA_005239505.1 Nicotiana paniculata | reverse complement strand
TTACTTTTACAAATATTCATAAAGAAGAATTAAAAATACTTAGTAACGAAAAGAAATATAGCTTGCTTATTAGACTTAAAACATTTGTAGAACAATACGAATAATACTATCAAGTAGATAATATATTAAATAGACTTCATTGGGAAATAACAGTTGTAGCAAGCAATATACTAGAAAGCAAGAGAATAATAGAATATTATAAAAAGAGTTTCAAATACAGTGCACCTTTAGGATAAGACTAGAATTTTGGGCCAAAATATTTTATGAAACAACATAATTTTGCTAGATTTATAAGTTGCCACTATAAACTAGTATATATTACCTTAGAAAATATTAGTAATTATACAAACTATATAGAGTGGTTAGAAATACAATTAGCTCTTTGTGAAAGACCAGAAGCAGGTAAATTAAACAACCCAGAACTTAAAAATCGTATTATTTTAGAAATAGAAACATTAACCATAGAACTCGAACAAGAAAAGGATTATCTTAGGACAATCAGAAACACTATAAAACATATCCCATTAGGATAAATAATATTTATGAGACAACATCCTTTAACTAAACAAATAGCCTTTAATAATTGGATCTTAAGTAGAATCTTAAGCAGAAAAATAGAATTAAAGAAAATTTTAAAAAAGGTTAGAAATCTTTTAACAACAACTCTGGAATTAGCTGAACAGATACAAGAATCTGATTTAATAATTAATACAGAAACAAGTAATATAGTAAAACATAGTATTAGTAAAGAAACAATATCAGCTTTAGAATGGGAATTACAATATATAGAAGGTGAAATATTTTTAGAAAACCAAAGAATAAGATTTTCGAAGAATCAAAAAATTTGGATACCATTAGGCTAATCAAAATAGATAATTTAAAGCACTTAGAATATTTAGACTTAAAAATACCCTTTGAAAAGAAATACAGACGAGGGCGTCCCAGAGCTGCCCCAGTTGCACCGCCAGTGGATCCAGCGCAGGATCCTATCACTGAGGAGCAGGGCGAGGCGCCCGCAGCAGATCCGGCCTCGTTGGACTTCATGACGGCGCCGGGATTTCAGGAGGTTATGGGCCGTATGATGTGGTTCATGGATACTATGACTCAGGCTGGTTTATTTCCAGCGGACCCGGCCATATCTCAGGCAAGAAGAGGAGCACATACCCCTACTGCCCAGGCCGCAGGACATGCAACTACAGTTTATCACACCCCGAGTACATTTCCCGCGGGTGGGATCCAACCAGTAGCAGCAGCAACACCTGAGCCCAGACCAGTTGCGGACGGCGATCCGCAAAAGTTATTAGACAGATGGACCACACTGCACCCTCCTGTCTTCGGAGGCGAGCGTCATGAGGATACTGGAGTCCCATGGAGTTGACTTCACTACTTTCCAGCTAGAGGGCAGGGCCCGTAGATGGTGGCAGTCTTATGTTCTTGGCAGACCGGCGGATTCTCCTCCTATCAATTGGGAGCAGTTCACTCAGCTATTCCTGGACAGATATATTCCACCCTCTGAGAAGGAAGAGCTGCGGTATCAGTTTGAGCAGCTAGAGCAGGGTCAGATGTTAGTGACCGACTACGAGGCTAGGTTTTCTGAGTTGTCTCGTCATGCACTTATGATACTTCCTACTGACGCAGAGAGAGTGCGGAGATTTGTAGCTGGGTTACACTCAGGTATTAGGGCCATCATGGACCGAGAGGTGGAGATGGGGACTCCTTATCATCTTGTATTAGAGATTTCTCGCAGGATTAAGGGCTATCGATTGAGGAGCGGAGATCAGGGACAGCAGGATAAGAGAGCTCGGTTTTCTGGGGATTTTAGAGGTGCTCCAGCTAGGAGCAGAGGTCAGTTTGGTAGGTCCCAGCCTAGTAAGCCTCCATACTCAGCACCCGTACCACCTCCTCGAGGTGCTCCAGTGAGGCCTTATTTCTGCGCCATGCCGGAGAGTTCTTATCGCCCACCAGCAATTCAGGGTTCCTCCAGCGGGTATTCTGGTCATCAGGGATCTTCCAGCTCTTATTTCAGTGTTATGCTAGAGAGTCCATACCGTCCTCCAGTTATTCAGGGTTCTTCTTTAGGACAACAGGCTATGGTGCCGAGAGGTTTCTATGAGTGTGGGGATCCAGCTCACATAAAGAGGACTTGTCCTGGGCTTTGGGGCAAGGCAGTGCAACAGAGTCACCAACCTGTGGTTACAGCACTAGCGGTCCGACCACCCAGAGGTGGAGGGCAGACTGGTAGAGGTCGTCTTAGAGGTGGAGGCCGGATAAGGGGAGCTCGTCCAGCTCCTGCCCATTTAGGTGGAGGTCAGTCATCCGACGCTCCAGCCAGTTTCTATGCTTTCCCCGCCAGACTAGATGTAGTGGCCTCAGATGACGTTATCACAGGTATTATTTCGGTATGCGGTAGGGATGCATCGATATTATTTGATCCAGGATCCACTTATTCATATGTGTCAGCCCTGTTTGCTCATTTCCTAGATGTTCCTCGTGTGTCCTTGGGTACTCCTGTTTATGTGTCCACTCCTGTAGGCGATTATGTGCTTGTGGACCGGATTTATCGGTCCTGTGTAGTTACATTTTGTGGGTTCGAGACTAGAGCGGACCTCCTGTTACTTGATATGACTGATTTTGAGGTCATCCTGGGCATGGATTGGTTATCCCCTTATCACCCTGTCCTAGATTGCCATGCCAAGACTGTTACTCTAGCCATTCCTGAGTTGCCGAGATTGGAGTGGAGAGGTTCCTCAGTCAGTGCAGCTAGTCGGGTTGTTTCTTTCCTGAAGGCTCGACGTATGGTCGAGAATGGGTTTTTGGCTTATCTTGCTTATGTGCGGACACCACCCGAGTCTCCAACGATTGATTCAGTGCCAGTGGTTTGAGTTTGCCGATGTATTTCCTTCAGACCTTCCAAGCATGCCATCGGATTGTGACATTGATTTTTGCATTGACTTAGCTCCAGGCACCCAGCCTATTCCCCATACCGCATGGCTCCAAAGGAATTAAAGGAATTGAAAGAACAGCTTGAGGAGTTGTTAGCTAAGGGGTTTATCAGACCGAGTGTATAGCCTTGGGGGTGCTCCAGTGTTATTTGTGAAGAAGAAGGATAGGACTATGCGGATGTGTATTGACTACCGTCAGTTGAACAAAGTCACTATCAAGAACAAGTACCCGTTGCCGAGTATCAATGATTTGTTTGATTAGTTGCAGGGTTCTCGGGTGTTTTCTAAGATTGACTTGAGATCAGGGTACCATCAGCTGAAGATTCGGGACTCGGATGTTCCGAAGACTGCCTTCCGTACGAGATATGGTCATTATGAGTTCCTGGTGATGTCCTTTGGCTTGACTAATGCCCCCACAACATTTATGGATTTGATGAACAGGGTGTTCAGGCCTTATATTGATTCTCTTATCATTGTCTTTATTGATGACATTCTGATCTACTCACATAGCCTGGGGGAGCACGAGCAGCATTTTAGAGTTGTGCTCTAGACCTTGCGGGAACAAAAGTTGTACGCTAAGTTCTCCAAGTGTGAGATCTGGTTAGATTATGTGGCATTCTTGGGACATGTGGTATCTGGGGAGGGTATCAAGGTGGATCCTAAGAAGATTGAGGCAATTCAGAGTTGTCCACGCCCTACCTCAGTGACAGAGATCAGGAGCTTCTTGGGACTGGCAGGTTATTATCGCCGGTTTGTGGAGGGTTTTTCATCCATTGCAGCCCCTCTGACTAGATTGACCCAGAAGAGTGCCCCATTCCGATGGTCCAACGAGTGTGAGGCGAGCATCCAGAAGCTCAAGACAACCTTGACCACAACACCAGTTCTAGTGTTTCCTTCCGGTTCGGGGATGTATACAGTTTATTGCTACGCTTCACACGCTGGTTTGGGATGTGTATTGATGCAGGAGGGGCGAGTTATTGCATATGCTTCACGTCAGCTGAAGGTTCATGAAAAGAATTACCCTGTGCACGATTTGGAGCTGGTGGCGATTGTTCATGCTCTTAAGATTTGGAGGCACTACTTGTATGGGGTGCCTTGTGAGGTTTATACAGACCACCGCAGTTAATTTGAGGCAGCATAGATGGCTTGAGTTGCTGAAGGATTATGACATTACTATTCTTTATCATCCGGGCAAGGCGAATGTGGTTGCAGATGCCTTAAGCAGGAAGGCGAAGAGTATGGGTAGCTTGGCTTTCATATCAGCAAAGGAGAGACCTCTAGCATTAGACATTCATTCCTTGGCTAATCGCCTGGTGAGGTTGGACCTTTTATAGCCCAGCCGAGTTCTTGCACGTGGTTTTTCTCAGTCTTCATTATTGGGGGAGATCAAGGCTCGGCAGTTTGATGATCCGCACTTGGCAGTTCTCCGAGAGACGGTGTTACAGGGTGGTTCCAAGGAGGTTTCTATTGGAGAGGGTGGTGTTTTGAGACTTCAGGGTCGCATATGTGTCCCTAATGTTGATGGACTGGGGGAGAGGATTCTAGAGGAGGCACATAGTTCCCGGTATTCTATTCACCCTGGTGCTACGAAGATGTATCGTGACCTGAGGCAGCATTACTGGTGGAGGCAGATGAAGAAGGACATAGTGGAGTATGTGGCTAGATGTCTAAATTGCCAGAAGGTTAAGTATGAGCACCAGAGGCCAGGAGACCTACTTCAGTAGATTCCTATACCTGAGTGGAAATGGGAGCGCATCACTATGGACTTCGTTGTTGGGTTGCCTCGGACCTTGCGGAAGGTTGATGCGGTTTGGGTTATTGTGGACAGGTTTACCAAGTCAGCCCATTTCATTCTAGTAGCTACTACTTATACTTCAGAGAGGTTGGCCCAGATCTACATTTGGGAGATAGTTCGGTTGCACGATGTGCCTATGTCCATTATATCAGATCAAGGTTTTTAGTTCACCTCGCACTTCTGGAGAGCATTACAGAGTGAGTTAGGCACCCGGGTAGAGCTCAGCGCAACATTCCACTCTCAGACCCACGTGCAGTCGGAGCGGACAGTTCAGATATTGGAGGACATGCTCAGAGCATGTGTGGTTGACTTTGGAGGGCAGTGGGACCAGTTCTTGACTTTGGCCGAGTTTGCTTATAATAACAGTTATCAGTCCAGCATTGAGATAGCTCCATTTGAGGCCTTGTATGGTCGGCGATGTCGTTCTCCCATCGGGTGGTTTGAGCCTGGCGAGGATAAGTTATATGGCACTAACCTGGTGAAGGATGCCTTGGAGAAAATAAAGTTGATTCAGGAGAGGCTTCGCACAACACAATCCAAATAGAAGAGTTACGCGGATCAGAAGGCGATGATGTATCGTTTATGGTCGGCGAGAAGGTTCTGTTGAAAGTCTCGCTGATGAAGGGTATTATCATATTTGGAAAGAGGGCAAGCTGAGCCCAAGGTTTATAGGTCCATTTGAGGTGTTGAGGCGAGTTGGGGAGGTTGCTTATGAGCTCGTTTTACCTCCCAGTTTATCAGGAGTTCATCCGGTCTTTCATGTGTCCATGCTCCAGAACCACGCCGACTTATCTCACGTGATAGACTTCAACACCATTCAGCTAGACGAGAGATTGGATTATGAGAAGGAGCCAGTTGCTATCAACGGCGGGAAGAATCTCCAGTTGAGGTCCAAGAGGGTTTCCGCTGTAAAGGTCCAGTGGAGGGGACAACCAGTCGAGGAGGCGACTTGGGAGTCCGAGGAGGACATGCAGATATCCACACTTATTCAGCACTTCAGGAATGATTCTAGACCCGTTCGAGGAAGAACATTTGTTTAAGAGGTAGAGAATCTAACGACCTTATCGATCGTTTTGTGTTCTAGAACCCCGTGCCCCTAAATGAGACTTCTCGTATTTGCTTTTACTAATTTATAGCTTGCGAGGACGGGTAGTTCGAGGTTTGGAGGAGTTTGGGGTGGTATAGGAACACTAGGTTCCTTAAGGTTGGCCTTAAAGGCCAAGTTTGACTTCGGTCAACATTTTTAGTAAACGACCTCGAAATTGAGATTTGAAAGCTCCAGTAGGTTCGTATGATGATTTCAGACTTAGGCGTATGTTAGGAACGGGTTTCGGAGGACCCGGGAGCATTTCGGTGCCAAATGAAATATGATTCCATAAGTTCAAAAATTGAGGTTTTGGAACGTGTTTTTGTGTTATCGAGGTCCAAACAGAAATCTGAGACCGGGAATAGTTCTGTCATGTCATTTATGACTTGCTCGCAAAATTTGGTGTCATTCCAAGTAGTATAGGTATGTTTTGGCGTGTTGAAAGCGAATTCAAGAACTTAAAGTTTGTAAGTTGGATTTAGTTGGTTTTGGGGTATGATTCTTGGATTTAGTGTTGTTTCGGACATTCCGAAGGCTCAAACGAGTCCGCATTATGATATAGAACTTGTTGGTGTATTTGGACGGGGCCTTGGGGCCCCGGATACCATTCGGACATCGCGCAAGGCAAACCAAGCTCAAAAAGAGCTGCTGGTGCATTAGATCTTGTGCGACCGCACCTGCGAAGGACCAGCTGCAGGTGCGAGAGCGCAAGCGTGGTCGAAGCCTCGCAGGTGCAGCCTTAGAGGGGCTGCCCAATTTTCGCAGGTGCGAGCCATTTCCTGCAGAAGCGGAGCCGCAGGTACGCGCTCTGTTCCGCAGGTGCGATGCCTGCCCTTCTTCTCCTTTTCCGCAGGTGCGAGCATTGACTCGCAGATGCGAGAACGCAGGTGCGGTCCTCGAGCCGCAGGTGCGAAAGTCCTAAGGCAATGGGGTTATTTCAAATGCGGGAATTAGACATTTTAAGGCCATTTCTTTCATCTTTGAACGATTTGGGAAGCTTTTAAAAGGGAGATTCGACCTAGCAATTGTGAGGTAAGCAATTTCTACTTAAAAGTGAGTTTAATACTTGAGTTTTGAGTAGATTAACACACACAAATTAGTAGAAATTATGGGTTTAGAGTATAACCTAGAATTTTTGTAAAAATAAGATTTAATCAAGAAACTTGTTATGGAATCATGCAAAAACTATATATTATTGATCCTTAGGTTATGGGTAATAATTTCTCTTGAAAATTTCCGGAATCCGAGCATGTGGGCCCGGGGGTACATTGTAGGATTTTTGCAACTAGGATGGGGTAACCATTTAAATAGGGGAATTGTGAACTTTTGAACATACATTGATTGATTTATATAATGTTTGACTAGTTTTGAGTTCTTGGACGACGAATTTGGAGATTCAGGCGCATTCTTGACCAGGGAAGTAGGCTTGAAACGAGGTAAGTCTCCTTTCTAACCTTGTAAGAGGGAATTGTCCCCATAGGTGAAATAATTAAATATGTGCTACTTTAAACGTATTATTTTGGCCCTAGTAAGTGTCAAGTCGACCTCTCGTCACTACTACTTCGAGATTAGACTGGATACTTACTGGGTACATATTGTTTATGTACTCATGCTACGCTTCTGTACTTAATTGTACAGGTTCTGAGGCAGGTGCATCTGGGTATCAGCCCGGAGCTCCTCCTTAATTGCACTTGGTTGAGGCTTCAGGATGAGCTGCTTCTCCTAATGACATTCAGCAGCACTCTGGAGTCTTTCTTTTTCTATTTTTGTCTATATCCTCTCAGACAGTAGGATAGTCCTTTATTTCTTTTGGTTCTACTCTATTAGATATCTGTAGATTTGTGACACTAGTTCCTGGCAGACACGGTGGTAGACTATTCTTTTGGTAATATAATTAATTTAAGTTGAATTTTGGTCTTTGTAACTTAATTTCCCTGCTATGTGTTATATTTCATGCATAGTGGCTAAATTACTTTTGAAATAAGGGAATAGAAAAAAGACTAGATTCACTAAATAATTAGTGTTGGCTTGCCTGACAACGGTGTTGGGCGCCATCGCGACCTGGATTAGGATTTGGGTCGTGACATGACAATTCACATATTCCAACATTTTCAAAAGCAAAACATGCTAGGAACATGTTTAAATCAATGGAAAATCTCATAAAACCATATGAAACGTCGTTAAATATAGAAAATCCTCAAAATCTGGGTGCCACCGAGTACATGAGCATCTATATAATGAAATAGTCGGATACACTGTCTAGAAAGTAGAACAAAATAAATAAAACTAAAAGATAGAGGAGGAGGGTCAAGGTCTGCGGACGCCCAAGCAGCTACCTCGATGATCTCCGAACAGGTAAAAACTCCATGATCAACAACCATCATGTCCGAAAATGCCTGGATCTGCACACGAGGTGCATGGCGTAGTGTGAGTACAACCAACTCAATAAGTATCGCAAATAAACAAGGTAAGAGAAGCTTAAATTATTGAGGATACTAGTTAATTCGGTGTGATATGTACCTTTAAACCAACACAGCATAACATCTAAAGCTAACTCATAATGATTCGTGAGAAAAATATCAGTGTGTGCATGTGCATTGTTTTCTCAAAATACCTCACCCAACAATATTATGGCATGTAGAGGAAAGAAACAAGTAAATCAGATAAGTGATCAAGGAAATATAAGTTCGATACACTGCACAGACAACTCATGTGTTGCACGGACAAATCACGTGCTAACAATAGAATCTACACGAACAACTCACGTGAGACATGCGCAACTCACGTGTCAATAATATCAATATATATGTATATGCATGGACAACTCACGTGATGCACGAACAACTCATGTGCCAATAATGTCAATCAGGGATCCGCACGGACAACTCACGTGCCAATAACATAATCCTCTCGCTGTAGAAGCAAGTATACAAGTATAAGATGCACGAAATAAGATTATCATGTCCTTGGACTGGTGTAAATAATATACTAAAGTGTAGGCATATGAAAAAGTGCTATAGTAGTCCAAACCAGAAATTTCATCAATGAAAAATAATTATCAAGTTCGTTTAGGGATTAAACCTCTAAGTAGTCTCATCATGGCTCAACTAGATCACATAAACTGATACAACATGTTAGATACCAAAGGTTGAAGCTCAACATTCATTTCTGGGCTTGTAATAGTCTGAGCACAATTCAAACATGAATATACAATCCATGTGCCCGCACATGGGATCATCCACGCATTTATGTACCCAAAAGAACGTGGCTATCACAACAATTCAGACAACTGGTGCCTCAACCGAGTTTAAATACGATATTTACCTCAAGCAAATCGAATTCACTCCGCTAGCAAGCCCTTGCCTCGCGAATCGTCCTTCGAACACCTCGAATCTAGCCATAAAAATTTGATACAATCAACACGGGCTAAATGAATCAATTCTATAAGAAAATACTAAATTCTTAATCAAAAGTCAAAAGGACGACTCAAAAGTCGTCCCCTGGGCCCAAGTCTAGAAATCCAACAAAAGTCACAAAATTTGAAAGCCCATTCAACCATGAGTCGAACGATACCAAATTTACAAAATCATCACCCAAATCCCCAAATTAAACTCTCCAAATCCCTAGCCTCAAATTCCAAATTCCACCTCAAAATAACACAAACTAGGTGGAAAATTCAATACGAAATCAAGATTATTGAATAAAAATGAAAACAACTGACTTACCTCAAGAATACTTTCAAAAATCCTCTCAAAAATCGCCTTAGTCCGAGTTTGCAAAGTCCAAAATGAGCAAAAATCACGAAACCTTTCGGATTTAAACACTGCCCAGAGATCCCACTTTTGCGGTCCAAAAATCCGCTTCTGCGGTACTGCGTTTGCAGTCAATAATTCGCATCCGCGAAGGTCACTTAAGGGCCCACCAACCGCATATGCGGTTCCAAATCCCGCTCCTGCGGATGCGCTTCTGTGCAAGTCCATCTGCTTCTACGGTCCAGCGACCCCAAGCCCTCTCCGCATCTGCGAGATTGCATGTGTGGAATTTTCTCTCGCACCTGCGCTAACCCTCACTTATCCCAGAACCACATCTGTGACCCTAAGGCCGCTTTTGCGGCTCCTCACCTGCGACAATTCCCTCGCAGGTGCGGTCGCACCAGACCAGAACACACCAGCCTTCAAAAATTCCAAAAATCCAATCCGATTTTGAGCTGAATCACTCTCGAGGCCCCTGGGACGTCAACCAAACATACCAACAAGTCCTAAAACATGATGAAAACTTAGTCGAGCCCTTAATCTACATCAAACAACATCAAAAATACGAATCGCACCCAATTCAAGCCTAACGAAAACTAAGGAACTTCAACTTCTACAATCGATGCCAAAACCTATCAAATCACGTCCGAGTGACCTAAAATTTTGCACACAAGTCATAAATGATGCAAAGGACCTACTCCAACTCCCGGAACCACAATCCAAGCCCGATAACCACAAAGTCAACTCTCGGTCAAACTTCTAAACTTTCAAAGCCTCTAATTTTCCAACTTTTTCCATTTCAAGCCTTATTCAACTACGGGCTTCCAAATCACTATCCGACATACTCCTAAGTCCAAATCACCCAACAAAGCTATCAGAACCATCAAAACTCCATTCCGGAGTCGTTCACACATAAGTCAATATCTGGCCAACCTTTTCAACTAAAGCTCCCAACCTTGAGACTAAGTGTCTCAACTCATTCCGAAACATCCCCGGAACTGAACCAACTACCCTGACAAGTCACATAGCAACTATTAAGCATAAAATGAGCATTAAATGGGGAAACGAGGCTACAACTCTCAAACAATCAATTGGGTCATTACATCCTCCCCCTTTTAAACAAATGTTCATCCTCGAATGGGTCTAGAAACGTACTTGGAGTCTCAAATAGGCGTGGATATCTGCTTCGCATCTTCCGCTCGGCCTCCTAAGTAGCCTCCTCAACTGGCTGACCTCCCCACTGCACCTTCACTGAAGCTATATGTTTTGACCTCACCGGCTCGACTTATAAGTCAAATCATTATCCAACTGAACTGTGGTGAAATCCAAAACATGAGACAGATCGCCGACATACTTCCGGAGTATTGAAACATGAAATACTTGATGCTTAATTGATAGACTAGGCGGCAAGGCAAGCTTTTAAGACACCTCTCCAATCCTCTGAAGCACCTCAAACAACCCAATATACAGAGGGCGTAACTTTCCCTTCTTCCCGAACCTCATAACACCCTTCATGGGTGAAACCTTGAGCAGTACCTTTTCCCTAACCATATAAGCAACATCACAAACCTTTTGATTGGCGTAACTGTTTTGTGTAAACTGCATCATGCGAAACTGATCTTGAATAAATTTAACCTTGTCCAAAGCATCCTGAACCAAGTCAGTACCCAATACCCTACCCTTATTCAGCTCAAACCAACCCACCGAAGACCGACATTGTCTCCCATACAAAGCCTCTTACGAATCCATTTGAATGCTCGATTGGTAGCTGTTGTTGTAGGCAAACTCTGCGAGCGGCAGAAACTAATCCCATGAACCCCCCCAATCTATGACACATGTGCATAACATATCCTCCAACATCTGAATAGTGCGCTCGGACTGTCCATCCGTCTGAGGGTGAAATGTTGTACTCAGCTCAACTTCTGTGCCCAACTTTCACTACACGGCTCTCCAAAATTGCGATGTAAACTGCGTGCCCTGATTTGAAATGATGGACATCGGAACACCGTGAAGGCAAAGAATCTCGCGAATGTAAATCTCAGTCAACCGCTCTGAAGAATAAGTAGTCCCAACTAGAATGAAGTGCGCGGACTTGTCAACTGATCCACAATCACCCAAATAACATCAAACTTCCTCGAAGTCCGTGGGAGTCCAACTACAAAATCCATGGTCATACGCTCTCATTTCCGCTCTAAAATCTCAAGCCTATGAAGCAATCCGCCCGGTCTCTGATGCTCATACTTCACCTGTTGACAATTTAGGCACGAAGCTACAAACCCCACTATATCCTTCTTCATCCTTCTCCAGCAATAGTGTTTCCTCAAGTCTTGGTATATCTACGCGGCTCCTAGGTGAATGGAATACCACGAACTGTGGGCCTCCTCAAGAATCAACTCACATAGCCCATCTACGTTAGGCACACAGATCCGTCCCTACATCCTCAACGCCTTATCATCCCTAATAGTAACATCCTTGGAATCATCGTGTTGAACCGTGTCCTTAAGGACAAACAAATGGGGATCATCATACTAGCGATCTCTGATGCGATCAAATAAGGAAGACTGAGAAACCACACAAGCTAGAACTTGATTGTGCTCTGAAACATCTAATCTTACGAACTGGTTGACCAAGGCATGGACATCAATTACAAGAGGTCTCGCACCAACATGAATGAATACAAGGCTACCCATACTCACTGCCTTTCTACTCAAGGCATCAGCCACCATATTGGCCCTCTCAAGATGATATAAAATGGTGATATCATAATCCTTTAACAGCTCCAACCACCTCTGCTACCTCAAATTTAGATCCTTTTGTTTGAACAAGTGCTAGAGACTCCGATGATTTGTAAATACCTTACAAGACACACATAGAGATATGCCTCCAAATCTTTAACGCATGAACGATGGGTGCCAACTCCAAATCATGGACAAAGTAGTTCTTCTCATGGTGCTTCAATTGGTGCAAAGCATAAGCAATCACTCTACCCTCATGCATCAAGATTGTCACGCCCTTGGGGAGGCGTGGCTGGCGGTGCCGTACTGGCTCGAGCAAACCATTTTTTAACTCATTCTTTATTTGACCATCATGGGCCAACATGGCAACAACTCGTAGTGCATAACTGCAAGTGGGCGGACACTGTATCAATAAACTATCGTTCTTAAAACATGAATACATATGGGCCATTAAGGCCTCTGACATTCTGTACAAAATGAACTTCTATCTACAAAGCCTCTAAGATTAATTGACATCAAACGGGATAGGGTACCGACCTATCCGTAAGTCCGTAGCAAAATTCTGACACAATGACTCATATACTCGGTTGTACTCCGAATGAGGTGGAGTCATATCGATCCTTCATTGAATGCCAATCTTGTCTACTATGAGGGCTCGTCAAACTGATTATCTATACCTGCAGGCATGAATGCAGTGTCCCCAAAAAAAAAACGTCAGTACGAATAACGTACCGAGTATGTAAGCCACATAAATAAGTATATAAAAGGCATGGAAGAAACATGGGCTAAATGACTCAACCTGTAAGTCTGGATAACTCTGTAAATCATGAAATACTTATAGTCTCATGAATAGGCGTATGAATGTCATGTCGTGCATATGTACATGTGTTCATAAATCAAGCCTTTGAGGGCATCCCATCATATCATCTCGGCCACCGTGGGCAAAATCATCAACGTATACCAGTTGATCAGGCGGTGGTGCATATATAACGCCGTAACCTTTTCCCATATCACATATACATATATACGTGTATATAACACTGTCTGAGTCATGGGTAAATGCACATGTAAATGAATGCAATGCGTGAGAAGTACGTCGTACGTCGTACGTCATTTGGACGTAGAATTTAGGTATCATATTGGAAATCTTATCTACATCTTACAAGTTTTCTGGGAAATAAAGCAAACATGAAAAAAAAACACCGGGCATGTTATTTCCACCGAGATCACTAATTGCATCGCAAAATAATAACTATATGACTTGTTTTTGAATTTTATCCTTTCTCAAGAAAATAATAACTGCACGACACGCTAAATGGACCCGATTCAATATGATCTCCTGAATTTCAAAACTGACTCCCTTATCCTTTTTGTTTCCATTCCTCTGTGTTTTTTGTTGCTCCTTTTCTATCTATTCTTTTATTCTTTTTCTTTCATCCAAGCTCATCTTAATTGACTAATTAAAAATTTCTCGCTCAAACATAAAGTTTTGTTCTACCATTAGATAGAGTGGAAAAAAAAAGATCGTTGTATATATATATATATATATATATATAATTTATACCTCAAAAATACATTTTGATACATTTAAAGATACATCACATATATACACCAAAGAAATATTAGTTGTATTATATAAATTACAATCACGATATATGCATAATTTATCTCTTGGATATACAAATTACATCTTCATATATATCTAATTTATATCTCAAATATATGTATTATTAACACTGGTAAAAATTCATCACATATACATTAAGTACATATGAGGAGATTTCAAAAATATTTACATCAAATATAAATCGTATAAGCATCAAGAATATGTCTTAGTACAATATTAATCTTGAAATTAGATTTAGTTATATTAGCTTAATCAAAGAATGATGCCATTAATGACAATAATATTTAATAAGTGATTGGCTATGTGAAAATCTTATAAAAGGAGTAAGACTTATGGGAAATAAGAATATGCACATTTCTACGAATAGAGTAATTTATGAAAGTTGTGTATTCATGAGTTTCTCTTGTATTGTATAGATCATGCCAAAAAGAAGGAAGGGATAGCCTTAACATACCTGAAGTAGGGAAAAATTTGTATGATATTCTTGGAGAAGCTTGGCCAAACAGGATATAAGTCGGTGATTTCTGATTTATGGATGGGGTGCTTATTAGTATGATATAGATTCTCGCAGCAATGAACTAAGTCGGTGAGAGAAATTGAACAAATATCTCTAGTAGATAAGAGGTTTCCTTTTGAGAAGGAAAAAAAAAAAATAACTCTCCTCCACTAGTAGATGATAGTTTTACTTGAGGAGTGTTCTAAAATATGGATTTGTTTCACAAATTCCAGTCAATTAGATTTCAACCATTGTTCTTATAATGACTGTACAAATAATGAAACAAAAGTCTTCCTAATTGAAGATTCATGACATATATCTGAAGAACATCAAACATAATGCTTTTGCCTAAGAGAAGTCGGTGCATGAAGGTCTTTGAATAAGAGACCATGAAGATGGATATTCGGAGGATAAGATGCCTCTCTACTGTGGGTAGGTGCAATATGGAACACGAGCTGGTATATAGGCGTTGTTGGCAACGTAATGACTTAAAGAGTCATCTAAATGAATATTGCGTGGCTGCCACGTAGGGGTGGGGTGGGAAAAGTTTAATCTTTATTCATTTATTAGGTGATTAGGTAATGTCTCGTTACCCGGTAATTAATTAATTATTCACGTAATTAAAAATTATTCCAAATTACTTAAAATACTACTTACTTTTAATACACTTTATATATCATACTATAATATACTTTACTATCATGGTCATGTGGTATTATATAAAATAAATACATACACTATTATTTTATTAAGACATACATGTAAAAAGAAATGCACATATGTTCTCAACTTATAATTTTCCTAATCTCATATAAAGAGTATAAATTTTCGTACGCTCAATTTCTTAAAATGGTAAAAAGATGACCTTTGTGACAAAATAATTTCTATCTTTATAATAAAGAAAATCTCATAAACGTTTCTCATATTATGCGTATAATTTAAAATATATTTGAAAGAAGAAATATTAATAACTATATAAAATAAAAATAAAAATTAAAACGTTTTACAAAATGTTCCATTCAAAATATCATATCAAATATATATAACGGTATCAATGTTGTTTAACTTATGGGGTCTTACGGTCACAAATACTCTGTAGAAAAGTACGGGATATAACAAAGACACACTCAATACCAATCCGAGAAGCATCACAATATATTGAAAAAGAGCCGGAAGTTGAAGGCAAAACTAGAATTGGAGTTGGTCAAGGCAGTCTTGAGCTTCTGAAATCTCTCCTCACATTCATCCGACCAGCTGAATGGAGCACCCTTTTGGGTCAATTTGGTCAAAGGCGCTGCAATAGACGAGAAACTCTCCATGAAGTGACGATAATAACCTGCCAAGCCGAGAAAGCTCCGAATCTCAGTAGCTGAGGATGGTCTGGACCAACTCTGAACCACCTCTATCTTCTTTGGATCCACCTTAATCCCCTCACTGGACACCATGAGCCCTAATAACGCAATCGAACTAAGCCAAAACTCACACTTGGAGAACTTGGCATAAAGTTTTTGCTCTCTCAATCGCTGTAATACAATGCTCAAATACTGGGCATGCTCTTTTTGGCTACGTGACAACAGGATATCACAATGAATACTATGATAAATGAGTAGAGATATAGCTGAAATACATTGTTCATCATATGGATGAATGATGCTAGGGAGTTGGTCAACCGAAAGGACATCACAAGGAAACCATAGTAACCATAACTGGTCCTGAATGATGTCTTTATAGTATCCTAGTCCCAAATCTATAACTAGTGATACTCAGACCTCAAATCAATCTTAGAGAACACTCTCGCTCCCTGAAGCTGGTCGAATAGATCATCAATGTTGTAACAATCCGACTAGTTATTTTGTTTCTATATCCATGTTCCCCTAAATAAGACTCCCCGTGTGTGCTTATACTATTTTATGACTTGCGGGGATGGTTAGTTTGGGTTTGGAAGGGCTCGGGTTGAAATCGGAAACTTAGTTCCTTAATAGTGGCTTAAAAATGGTTAAGTTTGACTTGAGCCAACGTTTTGAGTAAACGACCTCGAAACCGGGATATGACGGTCCTATTAGGTTCTTATGTTGGGCATATGATCGGATCAGGTTTCAGATGACCCCGGAGCATTTCAGTGCTTAATTTTGAAAGTTGGCGCACTTAAGGTTTTCAAGTCCTTTAAATTTTGTTTGAGGTAGGTTTTGGTATTATCAAGGTCCAATTTGGATTCCAATCCTGAGAATAGTTTGGTGTTGTGATTTATGACTTGAACGCAAAATTTGGTGTCGTTCCGGGTAGTTTAAGTATGATTCGGCGCGTTCGGAGTAAGTTGGAAGAACTTGAAGTTCATAAGTTGATTTGATTTGGTTTGGGGTGTAATCCTTAGCTTTGATGTTGTTTTATGTGCTCCGAGGGTTTGAGCGAATCCGTTTTATGATTACGAACTAGTTGGTATGTTTGGACGAGGCCCCAGGGACCTCGTGTGCTATTCAAACGATGTGCAGAAAACGGTTGAACTTGGAACCATGGGTAAAGCAGCAGCATTTCTGGTGCATTCGCACCTGTAAGGATCTAGCCGCAGGTGCGATACAACAAACGCATGAGTGGTCTGGAGTTGACTGGACAATATCCGCAAAAGCGGAGCTTCTTCCGCTAGGGATAGGAGGCACGGAGGGAGGCAACATGGCAAGCTCGTAGGTGAGTGAGGAGAGCCACAGAAGCGGGCTCGCAGGTGCAGTGGTTTTTCGTAGGTGCGCCCACTTCTGGGTCGTGTGTATTCTCCAAAATAGGACAATATCCCGCAAAAGCAGCCTCTCAGAAGCGGCGAAACTACCGCAGGTGCGGAATTGTTGAAGGCAGTGAGGTTCATATAATGCGGACTTCGGCTCTTTTTCCCGATTTTTCACTTAAAGAGGTCAACTTTGGAGCTCTTGGAGAGGGTTTTTCATCTATCATCGTGAGGTAAGTAATTCCTACGTAATGTAAGTTTAATACGCATATTTTGGGTAGATTCTTAACATGTAAATTGTAGAAATCATGGGCTTAGTTGAAAACCCAAGGTTTTGATAAAAATGGGATTTAACCATGAAAATGCTTATGGAGTTTGGTAGAAATCATATATTTGAGTTCATGAGGTAATTGGTAACATTTATCTTCAAAAATTTCCTGAATCTAGGCATGTGGGCTCGGGGTGAATTTTAAGAATCTTTCAATTTGGGTTGGTTAATTTCTCTAATAGCTACATTATAAACATGTGAGTGTATATTTATTTATTATATAATATTTGGCTAGTTTTAGATTATTTGGAACAAAGTTGGGGTTTTAGAACGGATTTGTGGACCGAAAGTGAGCTTGAGAACGAGGTAAGTCTCTTGCCTAACCTTGTAAGAGGGAACTCATCCCCTTAGTGTAACTTTGTCGTGTATTACTTATGTGGGGATCTACATACGCACGAGGTGATGAGAGTTCATGCGTAGCTATATTTCACGATATGTCCAGGTAGCCGTAGATCCACATCATTCTTCTAATTGTACTGTTGTGTTTATCATGCGTATTAATTGTCTTGAATAGAGCTGAGGCAACGGATTTAAAGTTGCTACTATTGACTTAGATTTCTTATTTTTGGAAGAATTGAGGAATACTTAATAACTATGAGAAATCCATGTCCTCTCGCGTTGCAAGTACTTCCGCGAGCGAGGTAACCTTCTATACTCTTATAGGATCGAGACGTTCGACTCGGAGTACGATAACACTACTTTTATGGGAGCGGTCAGTTTGCCTCGGCAGTATAAAAGATGAATCTATGGTTCGTGACGTTCGACCCTTGGCAGTGTACACATGATTATGGATTGGTTCGTATGACCTCAACATAAATCGTGGATGATAATGCTCGGAGCCCGATTACACTTGATGTTATATTTATGACTTGAGAGGTTATAATTTATTTATTGGCCCGATTTGTTAGAGTTACCATGTGTCAGTTGGAGATTTCTAAATTGACTATAAGTTAAATAATCATTTATCAACTGCTTGCTATTGTGTTATTATTAATATTCACATATCACATGCCTATTTAGAAGTTTTGTATTTTATTTTTTGGCCCATAGTAAGTGTCGATGTAGAACCCTGGTCACTACTTCTTCGAGGTTAGACTGGATACTTACTGGGTACATGTTGTTTATGTACTCACGCTACACTTTTGCACTAATTATGCAGGATCTAAGGCAGGCGCATTTGACATTCATTTAGGCGCGCACCCCCGTTACCATGAGGCATAGTGGTGAGCTAATCTTCGAGTCTGTTCTGCATCACCCACAATATCCCTTTTCTATTTACTTTATGTATATCTTATTTTAGACAGTAGCATAAGTGTTTTGTATATTCTACTAGTTTCTCATACACTTGTAACACCGGATCTTGGAAACATGCTAGTAGACACTTTATGGTTTTGAGTATTTGTTTCATCGTATATTCTCTTTCATTAGTTTATGCCTTATTTACTATAATTTTCCACTTCTCATCTACTTAATAAATAAAACTCAACTACTTTGAAATTTTTAAAAGAGTAAAAACATGACTAGTTCACCGTTGGCTTGCCTAACGGCAACGTTGGGCGCCATCACGGCCTATAGGAGAAATTGGGTCATGAAGCATGGTACCAAAGTACTTAATTCATATAAGTCTCACAAGTCATGAGCATGTCTAATAGAGTCTTGCGGATCAGTGCAGAGACGTTAATACTTATTTTCGAGAGGCTACAGGGTGTTAGGAAACTACTCTTTCTTCATCTCCTATCGTCTAGTTGATGTTGTGCTAAGTATATTTCTCTTATTTTCTCACAGATGGTGAAAACGCACGTGGCAGATGTACCCGACCATGGAGGAGCTACTCCTCCTGTTGCTAGAGGCCGATGGAGGGCTCCAACTCATGGTAGAGGATGAACGCGTCCTAGAGTTTCTCCAGTTGTTCCACCTGTGGATCCAGTGGAGGATCCTGTTATTGAGAAGCAAGGCGAGATGCCTATCTTCTCGGCATACCAGCAATTTCTCATCCCTTGACTTGGGACCAGTTCACACGTCTCTTTCTGGATAGATATATTCCACCCTCTTAGAGGGAAGAGCTGTGGGGTATGTTCGAGCAACTCCAAAAGGGTCAGATATCGATGATCGACTATCAGGCGAGATTGTCTGAGTTGTCTCGCCATGCACTTATGATACTCCCCACCAATGCAGAGAGAGTGCAGGGTTTTTTTTTGCATGCTTGCACTCTGGTATCTAGGGCACTATGGCTCGAGGGGTTGAGATGTGGACTTCTTACGAGGTGGTTGTGGAGATAGCTTGGAGGATCGATGGTGTTCATCAGCGGGGACGAGAGAAATGCTGAGGGACAAGAAGTTCTGACATTCTGGAGGGTTCAGTGGTGCTCCGTCTGGGGGCAGAGTTCAGTGAGGGGTCAATCTAGCAGGCCCACATATCCAGCACCACCGCCTTCTCGGGGTGCTCCAGTGCATCCATATTTCAGCGCCATTACGGAGAGCTCCTACCATCCACTAGCTATTCAGGGTTCCTCCCGTGGGTATTCAGGCCATCAAAGTCAGACTTCAGGTCAGCAGTCCACCGTTCTGAGGGGTTGTTTGAGTGTGAGGATCTTGGCCACGTGAAGTGATTTTGTGCCGGACTTCGGGGCAAGGCAGTACAATAGGGTCATCAGCCTATGATTACCGCACTAGTTGTTGCACTAGCCGTCCTGTATCGTGACTTTCTGTGGTTATGAGACTGGAGCAGATCGTCTGTTTCTCGAGACTTTGAGGTCATCCCGGGCATGGACTGGTTGTTTCCATATTATTTCGTCCTTGATTTCCATGCCAAGACTGTTACCTTGGAAATGCCAGAGTTTCCTAGATTGAAGTGGAAGGGTTCATCTATCAATGCATCTAGTACGGTTATCTCTTTCCTGAAGGCTCGCCACATGGTCCAGAAGGGGTGTTTGGCTTATCTAGCTTATATTCGGGATACTGGTGTAGAGAATTCGGGCGATTGATTCAACGCCCATGGTTCGGGAGTTCTCCGATGTGTTTCCTTCTGATCTACCAGGCATTCCGCCAGATCGTGATATCGATTTATGTATTGATTTGGATCTAGGTACCTAGCCTCTCTCTTCTACTACGTATGTCATGGCTCTGAAGGAGTTGAATGAGTTGAAAGAACAGCTTAAGGAGTTGCTATCAAAGGGGTTCTTCAAGCCGAGTGTGTCACCTTGGGGTGCACCTGTGTTATCCGTGAAGAAGAATGATGGGACTATGTGGATGTGCATTTATTACCGCAGTTGAACAAAGTTACCATTAAGAAAAAATAATTGTTGTCGTGTATTGATGATTTGTTTGACCAGTTACAGGGTTCTAGAGTGTTCTCTAAGATCCACTTGAGATCGAGGTATCATCAGTTAAAGATTTGTGATTCGGATGTTCCAATGACGACCTTCCAGACTAGATACGACTACTATGAGTTTCTAGTGGTGTCCATCGGCTTGACCAAGGCCCAGCGGCGTTTATGGATTTGATGAACCGATGTTCAGGCCATATATTGACTCATTTGTCATTGTATTCATTGATGACATATTTATCTACTCGCGTAGCACGGAGAAGCACGAGTAGCATTTGAGAGTGGTGCTTCAGACCTTGCAAGAACAGAAGTTATATGCTAAGTTCTCCAAGTGTGAGTTCTGGTTAGATTATGTGGAATTCTTGGGGCATGTTGTATCAAGCGAGGCTATTAAGATAGATCTCAGGAAGATCGAGGTAGTTCATAATTGGCCTCTTCCTACCACAGTGACCGAGATTAGGAGCTTCTTGGGTTAGCTGGTTATTATTGTCGGTTTGTAGAGGGCTTCTCATCTATTTCAGCACATTTGACTAGATTGACCCGGAAGGGTGCTCCGTTTCATGGTCCGTTGATTGCGAGGCAATCTTTCAAAAGCTCAAGATCGCATTAACTTTAGCACCGGTGTTAGTGTTGCCTTCTAGTTCAGGGATATGTATTGTGTATTGTGACGCTTCACGCGTTAGCCTGGGTTATGTATTGATGCAGGAGGGTTGAGTTATTACATACGCTTCACGTCAGCTGAAGCCCCATGATAAGAATTACCCAATACACGATTTGGAGTTGGTCGCGATAGTTCATGCTCTCAAGATCTGGTGGCATTATCCTTATGGGGTGTCCTGTGAGATTTAAACTTATCATCGCAACTTGCAGCATTTGTTCAAGCAGAGGGATCTCAATTTGAGGCAGCACAGGTGGCTTGAGCTACTAAAGGACTATGATATACCATCCTTTATCATCCGGACAAACAGAATATAGTTGCGGATGCCTTGAGCATAAAGGCCAGAGTATGGGTAGTTTGGCATTCATTTCAGCAGATGAGAGGCCATTAGCTTTGGAAATTTAGTCCTTGGTTAACAGACATGTCAGGTTGGATATTTCATAGCCCAGTCAAGTTCTTGCATACGTTGCCAGTCAGTCCTCACTATTCAAGTAGATTAAGGCTCGTTAATATAATGATCCTCACTTGTTGGTTCTTAGGGAGACAATACTGCAAGGTGGTGCCAAGAAGGTTACAATCAGTGAGGATGGTGTTCTGCAACTCCAGGGTCGTCTATGTGTTCCTAATTTTGATGGATTGAGGGAGAAGATTCTAAAGGAGGCACATAGTTCTCGGTATTCTTTTCATCCAGGTGATACGAGGATGTATTGCGACTTGAGGCAGCATTATTGGTGGTAGCGGATGAAGAAGGACATAGTTGAGGATAAAGAGAGGTGCCTAAATTACCAGTAGGTTAAGTATGATCACCAGAAGCCAGGTGGCCTTCTCCAACAGATGGTTATACCTGATTGGAAATGAGAGTGCATCACTATGGACTTCGTAGTTGGGTGGTCACGAACTTTGAGGAGTTTGACGCAGTTTGGGTCATTGTCGACTGGTTGACCAAGTCGGCACAATTCATTCCGATTGTGACTATGTAATCTTTAGAGAGATTGACCCAGATTTACATTTAAGAGATTGTTCGGTTGCATGGTGTGCCTGTTTCCATCATATCAGATAGAGGCCCTCAATTTACTTCACATTTCTGGAGAGCAGTACAGAGTGATTTGGGGACTCGGGTAGAGCTCAGCACAGCCTTTCATCCGCATACCCACGGGCAGTCAAAACAGACGGTTTAGGTCTTAGAGGATATGCTCAGATCATGCATGATTGAGTTTGGAGGGTAGTGGAATCGATTCTTGCCTTTGGCCAAATTTGCTTATAACAGCAGTTATCAGTCCAACATTGAGATGGCTCCATCTGAGTCTTTGTATGGTCGGCGATGTTGTTCGCCCATCAGATGGTTCGAGCCCGACGAGGCTAGGCTATATGGTACTGATCTAGTGAAGGATGCCTTGGAGAAGGTGAAGTTGATTCAGGAGTGATTTCGTACAGTACAGTCCAAACATAAGAGTTACGTGGATTAGAAGGCGCGTGATTTATCATTTATGGTGGGCGAGAAGGTTCTCTTGTAAGTCTTGCCGATGAAGGGAATCATTAGGTTCGGTAAGAAGGGAAAATTGAGCCCAAGGTTCATAGGTCCATTTGAGGTGTTGAGGTGAGTTGGGGAGGTTGCTTATGAGCTTACTTTGCCTTCTAGTCTATCGGGAGTTCATCCGGTTCTCCACGTGTCTATTCTCCGGAAGTATCATGCTAACATGCCGCATGTGTTAGACTACAACATGGTTCCGCTAGATGAGAGCATGGGTTATGAGGAGGAGCCAATTGCCATTGTTGACAGCCAGGTTGGTCAGTTAAGTTCCAAGAAGATTTCTGCGGTAAAGGTTGAGTGTAGGGGTCAACCATTCGAGGAGGCGACTTAGGAGACCAAGGAGGATATGTGGAGAAGATATCCACACCTATTCGATACTCCATGTACCATTCTATACCTGTTCGAGGACAAATGTGTGTTTAAGAGGTGGAGAATGTAACGACCCAACCGGCCATTTTTCTCTATAGATCCCCGTTACCCTAATTAAGACTCCTCATATTTTCTTTCACTGTTTTATAACCTGTGGGGATGGTTAGTTCTGGTTTGGAAGGGTTTGGGTTGAAATCGGAACACTTAGTTCCTTAATGATGGCTTAAAAATGGTTAAGTTTGAATTGAGTCAATGTTTTGAGTAAACGACCTTGGAACTGGGATTTGATGGTCCAAATAGGTTCGTATGAAGATTTTGGACTAGGGTGTTTGATCGGATAGGGTTTCGGATGACCTGGGAGCGTTTCAGCGCTTAATATTGAAAGTTGACACACTTAAAGTTTCCAAGTCCTTTAAATTTGGTTTGAAGTAGATTTTGGTATTATCGAGGTCCGATTGGGATTCTGGGAATAGATCCGTATGGTGATTTGTGACTTACACGCAAATTTTGGTATTTTTCAAGGTAGTTTAGTTATGATTCAGTGCGTTCGGAGTAAGTTGGAAGAACTTGAATTTCATAAGTTGATTTGATTTGGTTTGGGGTGTAATCCTTAGTTTTGATGTTGTTTTACATATTCTGAGGGTTTGAGCGAGCCCGTTTTATGATTACGAACTTGTTGGTATGTTTGGACGACGCCCCGGGGGCCTCGGGTGCTATTCGGACGATGTGCGGAACATGGTTGAACTTGGAACCATGGCTGAAGCAGCAGCAGTTCTGGTGCATTCGCACTTGCGAGGAACTAGCCCCGAGTGTGAGCTCGCAAGTGCGAGCCAATGAGCGCAGGATTGGTTGGGAGTGGACTGACCAGTGTCCGCAGAAGTGGAGTCGCTTAGGGGATTGCAGGAGTGGAGGGAGGCAGCATGGCAAGCTCGCAGGTGCGCGAGGCAAGCCGCAGAAGAGGGCTCGCATATGTGATGGTTTTTCGCGGGTGCCCCCAGTGTTGGGTAGTGCGTGTTCCACATAATCGGACAATTGACCGCAGAAGCGGTGAAACTACTGCTGGTGCGGAATCACTGGAGGCAGTGAGGTTCATTTAATAAGGACTTATGCTCTTTTTCCTAATTTTTCACTTAGAGAGGTCGACTTTGGAGCTCTTGGAGAAGGGGGTTTCGCCTATCATCGTGAGGTAAGTAATTCTAACGTAATGTGAGTTTAATACGCAGATTTTGGGTAGATTCTTAACATGTATAAGTTAGAAATCATGGGTTTAGTTGGAAAACCTAGGTTTTGATAAAAATGGGATTTAACCATGAAAATGCTTATGCAATTTGATGGAAATCATATATTTGAGTTCGTGAGATTATGGGTAATATTTATCTTCAAAAATTTCCGGAATCAGGGAACATGGGCATGGGGGTGAATTTTAAGAATCTTCCAATTTGGGTTGGGTAATCACTCTAATAGCTAAATTATAAACTTGTGAGTGTATATCGATTTATTTATATAATATTTGGCAAGTTTCGGATTGTTTGGAACAAGTTGGGGTTTTAGAGCAAACTTGTGGACCGAAAGTAAGCTTGAGAACGAGGTAAGTCTCTTGCATAACCTTGTAAGAGGGAACCCATCCCCTTAGGTGTACCTTTATTGTTTATTACTTGTGTGGGGAGCTACGTACGCAATAGGTGATGAGAGTCCACGTGTAGCTATATTTCATGATATGTCCGGGTAGCCTTAGATCCACATCATGCTTCTAATTTTATTGTTGTGTTTATCATGCTTATAAACTGTTTTGAATAGAGTTGAGGCAAGGGATTTAAAGTTGCTATTTTCGACTTAGATTTCTTATTTTTGGAAGATTTGAGGAATATTTAATAACTCTGAGAAATCCATGTCCTCTCGCGTCGCAAGTACTTCCACGAGCGAGTGAGGTAAACTTCTCTACTCTTATGGGATCGGGTTGTTCGCCTCGGCAGTACGATAACACTACTCTTATGGGAGCGGTTCATTCGCCTCGACAGTATAATATATGCATCTATGGTTCGTGTTGTTCGACTCTCGGGAGTGTACATATTTTTCTGGATCACTTCGTACGACCTCGGCATAAATCGTGCGTGATAATTCTTGGGGCCCGATTACACTTGATATTATATTTATGACTTGAGAGTTTATAATTTATTTATTGGTCCGAAATTTGTTGGAGTTAGTACATGTCAGTTGGAGATTTTTAAATTGAATATAAGTTAAAGAATCATTTATTCACTGATGGCTATTGTGTTATTATTATTATTATTCACATATCCCGTGCATATCTAGAACTTTTGTATTTTATTTGTTGGCTCATAGTAAGTGTCGATGTTGACCCTTCGTCACTACTTCTTCGAGGTTAGACTGGATACTTACTGGGTACATGTTGTTTATGTACTCACGCTACACTTCTGTACTAATCGTGCAGATCTCAGGCAGGTGCATCAGGCATTCATTCAGACGTGCACCCCTGTTGCCATGAGGCATAGTGGTGAGTTGATATTCGAGTCCGTTCTGCAGCACCCACAATCTCCCTTTTCTATTTACTTTCTGTCTATATTATTTCAGACAGTAGCCTAGGTGTTTTGTATATTCTACTAGTTGCCCATACACTTGTGACACCGTGTCTTGGAAACATGCTAATAGACACTTTATGGTTTCGAGTATTTGTTTCACTGTATTTTCTGTTTCATTCGTTTACGCCTTAGGGTGTGTTTAGTATAACGGAAAATATTTTCCGTGGAAAATGTTTTTCAAGAAAATTTTTTCTTGAAAAATAAGTAGTAATCTTATTCATTTTTCGGTGTTTGGTACGCAAATTAAGGAAAATGACTTCTCAAGAGTATTCACAAATAATTAAGATATAATAATATGAAGCCATAAACATTTGAACCAACAATCTTACGAACCCACAAATTTCATAAACTTCTGAGCCGCTAAACTTTCGAAACCACAAATTTTCGAACCCGTGAACTTTATAATTTTTAAACCTGTAAACTTCCAAATACTTAACCCTCTGAACTCATAACTTTGTAACTTATAAAATTTTGAACCCTTAAATCGAAAAATAAAAAAACTAAAACTGAAAAATACATTAAAAAAAATTCGAGGAGGGGGGGGCAGAAAAACAAAAAATTAGAAATTTAAAATAAAAAAAAAGTAAAAAAAACTTTTTTGTGCGGGGTG
>ML316294.1:0-12957 GCA_005239505.1 Nicotiana paniculata | reverse complement strand
GGGGGGGGGGGGGGGGGGGGCAGTGGCTTCAACTCCAGCTTTGGTGGTTCTTCTATGGGTGGCCTGGCTGGAGGAGTTTCCCTTTTATCTAAGTGCAGGGTCTCAAATTCGAGTGATCTCTTCCAAAAACCTTTGCCCTCAAGAGAAATCACCCATTCCGCCAATTATTCACCATTCACCTCATCTAAATTCATAAGACATGCATATACAGGGTCCTCAATATTCAAGGTCTCATAATCCTTTTCCAGGATTACATCCACTACATCAATTAAAGAATAATTGGCGAATTCACTTGGTCGCCTCATAGATTTCTGCACGCTGAACATTATCTCTTTGTCATTTAACCTTATCTTGAGCTCTCTAGTTCCTAGTCAATCAGAGCTCGCCCCGTGGCCAAGAATGGCCTTCCCAAAATTATGGGAATTTCTTCATCCACCCTATAGTCCAGAATTACAAAATCTGCAGGGAACAAAAATTTCCCTACCTGCACCAACATGTCATCAAGATTACCTGAGGGCCTCTTTACAGTTTTGTCAGCCAGCTGCAACTCCATAGACGTAGGTCTAGTGTAACGATCCGACCGGTCATTTTGTGTTATCGGACCCCGTTCCCCTAAATGAAACTTCCCATAACGGCTTATTTGGATTTGTGACTTGGGGGGACTGGTGGTCTGGGATTCGGAGGTGTATAGAGCGCTATAGGAACATTTGGTTCCTTAAGGTTGGCCTTTAAGGCCAAGTTTGACTTCGGTCAACATTTTTAGTAAACGACCTCGGAATCGAGTTTCGACGATTCCAGTATCTTTGTATGATGATTCTAGACCTGGGCGTATGTTCGGAATGGGTTTCTGATGACCAGGGAGCATTTCGGCACACAATATTGAAATGAGAGTCCCTTAAGTTCCTATTATGGTTTGGGACGTATTTTTGCGATATCGAGGACACCAGTTGCATGGCGTGCCGGTGTCCATTATATCAGATCGAGGTCCTCAGTTCACCTCGCACTTCTGGAGAGCATTACATAGTGAGATGGGTACCCAGGTAGACCTCAGCACAACATTTCACCCTCAGAATGATGGTCAGTCGGAGCGTACAGTTCAGATATTGGAGGACATGCTCAGGGCATGTGTGATTGACTTTGGAGGTCAGTGGGACCAGTTCTTGCATTTGGCCAAGATTGCTTACAATAATAGTTATCAGTCCAGCATTTGAGATGACACCATTTGAGGCTTTGTATGGTCGGCGATGTCGTTCTCCTATCGGGTGGTTTGAGCCTGGCGAGGCTAAGTTATATGGCACCGACCTGGTGAGGGATGCTTTGGAGAAAGTGAAGTTGATGCAGGAGAGGATCCGCACAGCACAGTCCAGACAGAAGAGTTACGCGGATCAGAGGGCGTGTGATGTATCATTTATGGATGGATATAGGGTCCTGTTGAAAGTCTCGCCTATGAAAGGTATTATGAGGTTTAGGAAGAAGGGCAAGCTAAGCCCAAGGTTTATAGGTCCCTTCGAGGTGTTGAGGCGAGTTGGGGAGGTTGCTTATGAGCTGGCCTTACCTCCCAGTTTATCAGGAGTTCATCTAGTTTTTCATGTATCCATGCTTCGGAGGTACCACGCCGACATCTCTCACGTGGTTGATTTCAGCACTCTTCAGTTGGATAAGAGGTTGGGTTACGAGGAGGAGCAAGTTGCTATTACTTATAGACAGGACCGCCAGTTGAGGTTCAAGAGATTTTTTGCCGTAAAGGTCCAATGGAAGGGCCAACCAGTCGAGAAGGCAACCTGGGAGTCCGAGGAGTACATGCGGAGCCGATATCCACACTTATTCAGCACTCCAGGTATGATTCTAGACTCGTTCGAGGATGAATGTTTGTTTAAGAGGTGGAGAATGTAATGAACCGACCGGTCGTTTTGCGTTATCGGACCCTGTTCCCCTAAATGAAACTTCCCATAGCGGCTTATTAGGATTTGTGACTTGAGGGGACTGGTGGTCTGGGATTCGGAGTTGTTTAGAGTGTATAGGAACATTTGGTTCCTTAAGGTAGGCCCTTAAGGCCAAGTTTGACTTTGGTCAACATTTTTAGTAAACGACCTCGGAATCGAGTTTCGACGATTTTGTTAGCTTTGTGTGATGATTCCGGACTTGGGCATATGTTCGGAATGGGTTTCTGATTACCCGGGAGCGTTTCGGTGCCCAATATTGAAATAAGAGTCCCTTAAGTTCTATTATGGTTTGGGACGTGTTTTTGTGATATCGAGGTCCGAACGGAATTCTGAGATTAGAAATAGTTCCGTTATGTCATTTATGACTTTCCTGCAAAATTTGGTGTCATTCCGAGTAGTATAGGTCATTTCGGCGCGTTGTTAGCGAAGTCTAGAAAACTTAAAGTTCCTAAGTTTGGTTCTAGGGGTTTTGAGGTGTGATTTTGATAGCGTTGTTTTGGATGTTCTGAAAGATCGAACGAGTCCGTATTATGATTTGGGACTTGTTGGTATATTTGGACGGGGGCTCGGGTGGCCCAGGTGCCTCCTGGACACCACACGAGGCCAAAAACCAGCTGAATTAGTTGCTGGTGCACCTGTTCTGGTGTGACCGCAGGTGCGGTTGTCCAGTTGTAGGTGCGGGACCGCTCCTGTGGTCCCAGCCTCGCAGGTGCGACCCCCAGTGGTCAGGCCAATTCTCGCAGGTGCGGAAAAAATTCCGCAGGAGCGGAGCCGCATGTGCGGTCTCCACTCCGCAGGTGCGGGCTCAGGCTTCCTAGTCCATTTTCGCAGGTGCGAGCCTTTGCTCGCAGGTGCGGTCCTCGAGCCGCAGGTGCGGAAACACTTTTCAGACAGTGTGTTTTTATACACGGGAACTAATTCATTTCCCTTATCTTCTTCTTCTTCTACCTTGGGGCGATTTCCACCGTTTAGAGGGGCAAACGACCTGATTATTGAAGGTAAGTAAATTCTTCTCTAATACTAGCTTCATGCATGGATTACTAGCTTAATTAACTACCTAAATTAGTGAAAAATCAAGAATGGGGTAGTAACCTAGGGCTTTCGAAAATTTGAGAATTTACCCGTGAATTAACTATTAAATCAAGTAGAAATCGTATATTAATGATCCTTAGGCTATGGGTGAGTGTTTCCTTCGAGAATTTTTGGAATCCGAGCATGTGGGCCCGGGGTTGGATTTTAGAATTTTTTCAAGAATGGTGAATTTACTAAATGAGTTGGAGAATTTCCATATCTTTGAGCATAAATTGATGAATTTGTATAACATTTACCTAGTTTCGAGTCCTCGGGTGTAGAGTTTGGAGTTTTGGGCACGTTCTTTGTCCGGGGAGTAGGTTCTACACGAGGTGAGTCTCCTTTCTAACCTTGTAAGGAGGAATTGTCCCCATAGGTGATCATAAATGATTGCATATCCTAATTTGCGGGGGCTACGCACGTACTATGTGACGAGAATTCGTGCGTAGCAACTACTATGCCATGTTGGGTAGTTCTAGGACTCACGAGCATGCTTATATGTGCCTTACATGTATTCCTAAACGTATTTTTAATTGCTTATTATCCTTGATTTGGCATGAGAAAATTAGGAAGTTGTGGTCCAAGATATATTGCTTAGGTTCTTGCCTTAAAGAATAATCTCCGATACGAGACAGAAAGTGTAACTACCGAAGCTCTTTCAACTTGTCCTGTCTTTTGATAAGTATTGCGGTTAAGTCAGTTAACAAGATGAGAGTCAGAAAATAGAAATAAGAATTGTCAAGTGATTCTTGAATGCTTCTACTTATGTAGATGGAGTCCAGTACGCTACTATATATACTGAAAATTCCCAAGACAATAAATTCCCTAAAAATTGATAATTTTATGTATGTATGCGGCACCGCGTCACATGTATGATTTGTGAGCGGAGTAGCCCTACTATTATGTCAACCGCGTCGCATGTTCGATTCGTGTGCAGGGTAATAGATGCATCTATGGTTCGAGCCGTTCGACCCTCGATAGTGTACATTTATTTCTCGCGACATTTCGGCCGTACGTTTCCGACCTATTATGTGCTGTATGATTTAGTGAGAATTTGTTGTAATGGTATAAACTGGTTTATGTTAATAAGGGAATTTAGTGCATTAGGTTCTAGTGAAATTTGACATGCAAAGGTAAGCACAACTATACTTGATAATTCATTTCTTTATGATTTCTACGACTGTTATGCCTGCCTAGCACCTATTAAATCATGTTATTTAGAAATGTTGACCCTAGTAAGTAGCACGTCTACCTCTTGTCAGTACCTCTTCGAGGTTAGGCGGGATACTCACTGGGTACATATTTGTTTATGTACTCATGCTGCACTTCTGTGCTTAATTGTACAGGTTCTGAGGCTGGTGCATCTGGTTATCAGACCGAATCTCGATTCTGATCTCAGTTGGACCCGACTTCACGGTGAGCTGCTTCTCCTGACGATCTTCACCGGCACCGTGGAGTTTTCTTTTTATTATTTCCCGTCTATTCCTTTCAGATAGTGGGATTGTATATTATGTTTTGTATATTCTGTTAGTATGCCCGTAGGACTTGTGACACTAGTTCCTGGCACACACATAGTTGTTATTTTGGTTTACGGGTCTGTACATATATACATATTAGATCATTCCTCACCATGACTGTTTTGATTAAAACGGGCTAATTATCCTTGTCAAATCATGTTTTAACTTTTAAGAACTGAGTATATTTTAAAGTGTTTAATCTAATAAGAAGGAACCTTTAGTAAATTAAGAGTCGGCTTGCCTGACCCTGCTTTTGGGCGCCATCACGACCTCAGTTAGGATTTTGAGTCGTGACATCTAGATCTTCCAATACCAAGCCTTTAATAGATAGCTAGGGGCATAAGATTTATGCTTGCCCCCAAATCACATAGTGCCTTGGCAAAAGCAAAGTTACCTATGGTGCAGGGAATTGTGAAACTCCCTGGGTCTGACAATTTTTTAGCAACAAGTCTTGTTACAACATCACTGCATGTCTGAGTTAGAGTCACTGTGGCCAAGCCTTGGAAGTCGAACTCGCGGGATATCAAGTCCTTCATCATTTTTGCATAACCAGGCATTTCTTTTAAAGCATCAATCAATGGAATATTTACCTGAATTTGTTTCAACATGTCCAAGAACTTCTTGTATTGCTCATATTTTTGATATTTGGCTAGCCTCATTGGGAATGGTGCTGGAGGTCGCTTCTTCCCTGTGATTTGGGCTTTCTTTTTTTTAGACGCTGCCTCCAATACCGGTTCCTGTGCTGTCTCAGCTTCTTTCTCAACCTCATTCTGTTTGTTGGCATCTTCCTGTGCATGCTGCACTGTCACGTCAGTCAATCTTGCTGAGTCATCTAGCTCAATGGGCACTGGCACAAGTGTCTCAACAGGTCTGCTTTCTCGAGCCCTCTCTTGCTCCAAGTCTAGGTCTCTACCATTACGTAGACTCACTGCCATCAGCTGCTTCGGGCTATGATCTTTTTAGATTTACCTGAGTGTCTGCAGGTAACGTCCCATAAGGACAATTATTTAATGACATCAAAATCTGACCCATTTGGACCTCAATATTTTTGATAGCTGACTCGTGCGAATCTTTTCTTTCACTTGTTTTTGCATTAGACCCAATCACCTGCTGCATCATTGCCTCAAGCCTAGCGAACCCGTCTTCCTGTCTCTCATTATGTTGCTGTTGAGGTGGATGATACCCCTGCTGCTGATTCTGGATGTTATAGCCCTGTGGCCTTTGGAAAGGTGCCATATTACCCTGTGGTCGCATGGCCCCCATGTTACCGTTATTATGCTGCTGCGGGGCTGGCCTGTATTGCTGATTCTTCTGCCCCCAATTCTGACTACCTGGTCTCTGACCCCCATATTTGGACACATAGTTCATGTTCTCAGGATAGTGTTGGTGATCCCTCTTAGCTCTCCACCGGCTACCAAATGGCTGACTGATGCAGGATGTATATAAGCCCCCATTGGTTGTATCAACTATGTGCACCTACTGTTTCTGACTGACTCTTCCACCTTTTTGGCAAGGATGCTCATTTGTGTCATTAATGTGGCCATATTTTCAGCAAGAGAGTTAGTTGGATCTAAGACCACTGAGTGGACCACAGGAGTGATGGGCGCGTTTCTGTTTGTCCATCCTGAGTTTTGGGACATCTTGTCGAGCAAGATCTTGCTCTCTCTGATTGTTTTACTCAGGAATGCTCCACCAGATGAAGCATCAACATTAGCTTTCACACTATCTGCCAGACCCATGTAAAATATCTGCCTCAACATCTGCTCTGGAATACCATGGTGTGGACATGCAACCAACAATCCTTTAAATATTTCCCATGTCTCTTGCAATGTTTCTGTTGGTTTCTGTCTGAAGCTCAAGATCTCATCAATTTGTTGAGCAGTCTTGTTGGGTGGATGAAATTTGTTCAGAAATTGCTTGACCAACTCCTCCCAAGTAGTGATGGAATTGATGGGGAGCGAATTTAGCCAAGTCTGGGCTGCTCCTGTCACAGAGAATGGAAACAACAACAACTTTATTACTTTCGGAGTCATGTTGTGCTGTCTTTGTGTTTGGTAGATTGGTAGGAAATTCTTCAAGTGCTGTTGGGGATCTTCAATAAATGACCCCGAGAATAGTCCTTTGTTTTGTAACAGATGCAGCATATTGTTTGTGATTTGGAGTGAATCTGCCTGTATCTGCGGGACTACTATCGTTGTGGTCAAATTGTTTGCCGTGGGTTGTGCCCAGTCATATAAAGCAGCCACTGGAACAAGAGGCTCTACTACCTTTGCATTTGGGTCCTCCACGCCATCCCCAATAGTTCTGTTGTTCACCAGATCTGCCATGTCTGGTTCAAGTTGTTCAGTTGAGTTTTGTTGTTTGCTATTCCGGTTGGCCCGATTCAAGGCCTTGCAAACTTTCTCGGGATCTGATAATGCTTCAAACACTTCACCAGTTCTCGATGAGTTTCTAGGCATGCACCTGTAACAACCAAGTTTGGAAAGGTTAAAATTTCAATGTATTGATTGAAAGTGAAGAAAATTGACTACAATAAGAATTTTTGTACTTCTTTCAACTGTAATTGATAACACCGTTAACTCCCCGGGAACGGCACCAAAATTTGATCACTCCCAACTATGCCTTATAAAAAGGACTAAGCGGTCGTTGTCAATATATTCCGGATATTAGGTCCAGAGTCGAATCCCACAGGGAATTAACCTACCAATTACAGTTATCAGACTCACTCAATTCCACGCAATCAACTTCCGAGATATTTTGAATAACAATTGGTTGTTTTTCTACTAACTATTACTTAATGAAACTATATTAACTAAGAGCTAACTAAGAATGGGTTGTAAACAATAAAGAGAAGGATCTAAGGTTATGATTTCCCCTATTGATGGAATACCTTCCTACTATATTTCATATAAATTCGCCTAATCGTCTCTATCGATCATGAGCACTCTTATTACCGTAAATCTTTCCCGGGTAATTACGACAATTTACTAGACATACTCTCCTGAGTTACGCTAGCTGGCTTTTATTACAGCTCACTTAGATCGCACCCAAGGTTTCGTTATCCCTAATCCCACCTTTAGGCCCTCTGTTATTGATTCCTCACATACGTCGGTAGTGATGTTGTTCAACAACTACCTAAATATGCACTCTCTTCCAAGTAATACATACTAAATAGGCATAGCTAATTGCGGATCCTTTCAATTAACTACAACAAGAACGTAGTTGAATAAATAGAGATTAAACTTGGCAAATCTATATTAACATAGCAAGAATTTTATCCTTCAATAGGTTCCATCAAAACCTTAGACTAAATATTTAGCTACTCATGATAAAACAAGATAAAGCAATAAAATAATTCATGATTCATAAAATAATGATAAAGGAAGAAGAATGAAAAAATCTTATGGTGTCTTGATCTTCTCACACTTGTTCTTGCCTCCAATTGAGTCTAAAAACAAGCTTAACCTTGACTTGGGCGAGTTTGTTGAGTTTATATAGGGTTAGGTAAGTTTCCCACGCTTTACACTTAAGCCCATGGACTTTCTTGGCGTTCCCCAGATCGACCGCGATCGTAGGCCAACCGCGGTCGTTTGTATACATTCTGTTTTTTGGCGCTTGGCCCACCGCGTTCCAGCCGCGGTTCGACCGCAGTCGCGGTGGGCTGTTGTCCAGTTTTTCTTCTCTTTTTCTTGCTTGTTTTCATATGGGTTCTTCTCGATTGGCCTTGTATCTACATATTCAACCCCAAAACTCTTTTTTTCATCCTCCTAATTCGGAATAACTCCTGCAAAGTAAAGAACCTCAATTAGAGCATTTTTTATTTATCATTTAGCACTTAAAATATCAATAAAGTATGGTTAACTTAGAGCACAAATAACATCTACATCGCACAATATAGGCTACTATCACGGACCCGTAGCAAAAAGAATCGTCAAATTTGGACATCGTATGAGGATTTTATGATCATTTTACTAATAATTAGGTTGTTAGATTTTTCAGATTAATTATGGAATTTTCGCTGACGACGTATTTAAAAATCTGCGCTATTTGCAAATATTGAAATCAATATATCTCCTTCATTATAAGGTCAAATTAAGTGATTCAAAGCATAACTTGACTAGAATTTCATAAGGAATCCATTGGAGATATAAAAAGCGAGTTTGGAGATCGTTTGGCACGAGGAACGATGCAGAATAGCTATCAAAAAATATATAAAATAAGATTTTGTTCATTCGGTCATATATTGAGTTGGGGAGCTCGGATTTGGGCAATTTTGGAGGCTATTTTTCACCATATAGATTGGGATAAGTGTTCTCTACTCGTTTTGGATTATATTTCATGAATCCATCTTTATTTTTGGGATTTGATTAATGATTTCATAGTGAAATTGAGGGAGTTAGGGCTTGAGTTTTGGAGAATTTGAGGTGAGGAATTGAGGGACCAAACTAAGTCTGATTTTGACGAATTTTATATGGTTAGACTCGGGAGAGAACGGGGTTTCTAATTCTATCCTTTGTGACTGGTTTCAAGACGTGGGCCCAGGGGTCGTGTTTTGGACGATTTTGGATTTTTGGCATATCTTGTAGTTTTTATTGTGGAATTCGATTTGTTAGCTTATGTTGATGGTATTAATATGATTATGGTTAGATACGGAGCTTTTGGATACCAAGTCCAGAGACGAGGGCATTCTGGAGTAGGATTTTACGCTATTTAGGCATGTATCTTGCCTAACCTTGTGTGGGGGAAACCACCCCTTAGGAATTGAGTCACTTGTGCTATCTCGATATGTGAAAGCTGTGTACGAAAGGGGACGAGTGGTTACACAATTTATATGTGGTGCTGACCGGTTAGATTGTCTCGTCTTTTTCCATGCCTTTGATCAAATTTTCATAATATGTGGTATCTTGTTTTTAGGCTATGCTCTATATGATGTTGTTAGCATTTATTTACCTCTTGCTCGTTGTTTGGATTTATTTGTCTTAGTTGAAGTTATTGCCTTCCTTGTTGTTTGGTTACTTCTTAATTGTGAGTTCCTCTATGACTCTGTGCATATATGCTACATGTCTAAATTGTTGTGATTACCTGTGTAGTTATCACGTGCCTTACATGTCTTGTTGTTTTTGTAAAGGGTGTTGTATTACTTTGATTTTTACGTGATTCTCTTGTTGTCGTGTACTCAATACTCTTGGTAGTAAAAATTCTGGTAATTGAGTTGTGGATTGGTTGTTGTTGTTGTTGATTTAAACTAATGTTTGGTGGGATCGGGTTGCACGGGGCAACAGGAGTAATAAGGGTAGACAGGTGGGATCGGGTTGCACGCTGCAACATGAGGAATAAGGGTGATACATTGAGGAGCAATAAGGGAGGACTGGTGGGATCGGGTTGCGCGCCGCAATATATTAAATATTATTTACTGTTATTGTAATTGTTAAGGAGGAATAAGGGAGGATTGGTGGGATCGGGTTGCATATATATATATATATATATATATATATATATATATATATATATATATATCATTTACTATTAATGTAATTGTTAAGGAGGAATAAGGGAGGATTGGTGGGATTGGGATGCACGCCGCATCAATATATGTACTTATGCATTCCTTTCTAATTGTGCAAGTTATTCAATAGTTTTACATTTCACTTAGGGGTTGATTATAGCTGGATACTGATAAGACCCTAGTTCATTTGTACAAGACATTGATAATTTGTATTTTGGGTTCCACTGAGCTTTGAGGATCAGGTTATTGACATTGAGTTGTTGACTTGCCGTTGTTCCTTGAATTCTTTTTCCTGAGACTATTATTGTGGTGAATTATTTTTCAAAGTAAATTTATTGCGTTGAATCATTTCCTCATGTCCTACTAAGTTGCTAGTAATATAGTGATTTAAAATAAAGGAATTAGTATTACGCTACTTTGTATGACCTTTTAAATTTGAACTCGCCGTATATATATACATTTCAATAATTCAAATTCCAATAATTGTTATATTTTATTTCAATTAGTTTCTCAATTAAATTTCCTTAACCCGTTTGAGATTTGATCTTACTTAAAAAGGAATTTCTATTAAGTTTTAATTTAATAAATCCTATATTGAACGCAATAGCTTATTTGATGTTATATTTTATTTGAAAAGGGTATTTTATTAATTCAAATGATTTCATAAAAAAAAATAACTTCCTCTTTTCTCACTGATTTCCTAATTGGTTTAGAAACTAAAAATTTATTTTATGTTATATAAATGAGACTCCTTGGGTGTCTTAATTGCATTGGTTGTGGACATTATGTTCTGGGTAGTACGTGGATTTTGTTGTACAAAGTGAGATGGAAATATGTGGCACAAGGTGCCATGTGTACTAAGGGTTTGGAAATTGAGATTTATGATATGAGATTTCGAGGATTGGGATAGTCGGAAATGTGTATTAGGAATGATGTGATTGGTTGAGTTAACATTGTTTTCCTTGTTTGAGCACATTTTTACTTGTCTGTATCCCAGCTATGTTGGTGTTAATTTACTTTGTTACTTTTCGGAACCATCCGTGTTTTCCCCTTATCGTCTCTACTGTTTGTAATTTGATTTCTTCCTGCTATTGGAGTTGCTTTGTTATCTTTTTCTTGTTAGTTAATTATCATATTGTTCAACTTATTAGACCAGTAGGTGTCTTGACTGTTCCTCGTCACTACTCCACCGAGGTTAGTCTTGATACTTACTGGGCACCGATGTGGTGTGCTCATACTACACTTCTGTACATTTTTGTACAGATCCAGGTATTTGATTGTTAGCAGCTGTGCGGATTGTTGCTGTGGAGACTCATAGTAAACCTACTGCTACGTTCGCAAGTCTCGCAGTCACCTTCTACTGTACTTATTTCCATTGTTTCCTTTTGTTCTGGAATCGTGATGCATTCATTTTGTACAACTACTCCTAGAAAGGCTTATGACTTGTACTACCGGTTTTGGGATTATAAATTGTTTAGAGATTTCTATTTCGGAATTGTTCGAAGTTAGTAAATATTGTCGTTATTTCTGTTAATATTAGGGTTACCTAGTCTTAGAGACTAGGTTCCATCACGACTCCTTCGGAGGGATTTTGGGTAGTGACAAGTTGGTATCAGAGCTCTAGATTCATAGGTGATATGAGTCATAAGCAGGTTTAGTAGAGTCTTGTGGATCGGTACAGAGACCTCTCTACTTATCTTCGAGAGGCTCAAGAACTATTAGGATAATCTCCCTTCTTTCATTCCTTATCGTGCGATATTGATTCATCTCGAAGCATATAACTTATGTTCCTTTACATCCACTCATGTAAGATTTTGCACTCTCAGTGTTTGCTATGCGCCAATGCTTCGTGATGCTACAAACGGGCTACGAGGGAGTCAAGGATGCTAAGACATTGTCTCAACGTGTCCTCGAGACTGAAGATACACGGTATTGAGAGACTATTCAATTGTTCACATGGAGGTGCAGCGGGTTCCGGCATCTGGTGGATGAGTACGAGCTTGGGAAGTTTTAATTGGTCGACTACTCGTCGAGATTGTGATGAGGTCACGAGGTGGATGGTTATTGAGGATAGTTGGTGGTATTGGATAATATGTGGTTCATATGAGATTTTTACTCAGTGGAAGGTATATATTGTCATTCAAGGCACTGGAGGAAGCGATTTTGACGGTCACGAGAATGGACATGCGCTTAGTGGATGAATTGAGTACCTTGTGATTGGTGTTGTCGAGCTGTGAAGGTGTTGGCCCAAGAAAGGAAATAGTTTTGAAGATTGACAAAGGAACTCCGAGATGAACCAGGTCCATCACAGGTGACATAGACCAGCAGAGTTAAAGGCACATGAGATGCACATGCATGAGATAAATGTATTCTGGTAAAATTGAGATATCTTCTGATCGAAAAGATTGCAAAAACGAAATTGGAGAAGGACTCCTTATTCAATAAGAACAGAATCTAAGATAAGGAAGGATTTAGGAGTTGAGTTTGACTAAGACTATTCTACCAAGGAAGAGTTGTATTAGGATTCTAGTTAATTCCTTATCTACTAACTCCTATAAATTGCAGATTGTTCTTATTGTATAAAGGTGCACAAAAAAAGAAATTTATCAAGAATTGAGAGCAAAATTCATGACGAAATTTTGCAACCAGTTCGAGCCAAATTGGANTCTGGAGCTACTTGAACCAGCTAGAAGAACCAGTTCCATCTGTTGTCTTTTAGTCTAGTTTATTTGAAGTAGGTGATTACAAATTGTACCTTTCAGCTTTATCTAGAAGAAATTGTAATAGGTACTGAGTGTTCAAGTTATAGTTAACTTGAAGTTTGTCGCAAATAGCTAGAGGCTAGTTTGCCGCAAATGATTAGAGTTAATCCTTAGGTTTACAAAAGAGTTTATTTTGTAAATGTTGTTTGGCTCATTGT
>ML316293.1:20878-34360 GCA_005239505.1 Nicotiana paniculata | reverse complement strand
CTAGACATGTTCATACGAATCAAACCCAAAATAAATTGCATAATTGAACTACAAAGTAATGAATAAAAGATGTAGAAATCAACGTTTTGTCACTTCAATGGTTTCTTCTCTTCGAATCCTTCGTCTACCTTCCAATCCTCGTTAAGTTTTGTTTTAGGAGTCTATTTATATGTTTAGGACAAACCCTAAACGTGTAGGAGACTTCTATTCCACCCGGGAAACACTTAAACTCGTCAAAACTCGGAATTGACCGGAACCAAGAGACCAGGCGTTTTGGCTCTAAGGCCTGGACAAGGCCAGGCCAGGCCTGGATTTAGGAGGCAAACGCCCCCCTAACGCCAGGGCCAGCCTGGCTTTAGGAGGCAAACGCCTGGATAAGGCCAGGGTGTTCCCTTTTTGCCTCTCAAGCGTATTTTCGACGTATTTGCATCCAATTAGCTCAATTTCCATGTCCAATTCACCTACACATGAAATAAACTCCATTAAGAACATAAAAAGCGTATTTTTATCATTAATGCGCATAATCTGTAAGGCATATAACATGTTAAACTATGAATTCTAGCCTCGCATCAGGTTGAACGGAGAAGAAAAAACTTTGTCACAGTTCCGGCAAAATCAGCGGTGTTCTTAACCAAAAACCTAGTGTCCATCAAATGTTATGAAACCAACATCAATCAATAGCTCTCAACGAGAACAATCAATTGATGCAAGTTATAACGTGAGACAGGCCCGGATTAGAAGAAAAATTAGAAAAGGGAAAATCTAGGTTTTCTTGACTTCTTAGATCTGAAATACAATTAATTTTGTGAGGAATTTGGGAAAACTAATGGTAGACTAGTGATGAGGGGAGGCTGGAGATTGTGGGTTGTTAATTTGGGCGTGATTGGGGTTAGCCGCTGCCTTGGGCGATTTTCAGCGGCGGTTCAGGGCGGTGGTTTAGAGAGGGGTGAGAGAGTGAGAGAGACGGAGTGAGGGGGTCTTTGGGGGGTAGAGGGTCCTTTCGGACAGTTATAAGGGGAGGGGAAGTTGAGTTGAGGGTCGTTGGATTAGTTAGATGAACGGTCAAGATTGCTTGACGCCTAAACATTGTCGTTTGGAATAGTGAGGGGTTGGATCGAACTGGGTTTTGGGCTGTGGTGGAATTGAAGTATTTTTGGGGCAATTGGGCCACTTATAGAGATCGGACCAGTCCAGTTTTTCCATACAAATGACCCCTTTCTTTTTTGCTCTTTTTTTTTTTTTGCTTTTAAAACTTAATAAACCCCTAAATAAACTAACTAAAATTCTAACTTTGATTCTAAATTTAATCTATTTATATAATTAATCTTACTAATTTAATACTAGTTAATTAAAAAAAATGTAGACATGACTATGGTAATTAATAATAAAATTAACTTATGCAATTAAACTATAAATGCAATTAAGGCTTAAAAAATGCTATGTAATGATGATTTGGATATTTTTGATATTTTTTTATGATTTTAAAAATATTAAAAATGCATGTAAAATGCTACTAAATGCAAACAATTAATTAGCAAAATTTCCTCAAACTCTATTTTAAAAAATCTATTTTTGTGAATTGTGTAGGAATGTTTTAGTCGGGCAAAAATCACATGCTCACACAAAGCGATGCCTTGTGATTTTATTATAGCAATAAAAATTATGGCAATATCTTTCTTAGTCTTCCTCCCCCCAACGAATTGAGCACAACAAGATGCTAATACCATCATTAAGAAGAAAAGGGAACTAATTAAGATGTGCCAAAATACAAATTACATAATACATATTAATTTTTGTTCATACAAGTTACATGTTATCTCTTACAAACGTCATAAATCCTTCAAAGGTTCAAAGGAAATTCTGTTGGTGGCGGAAAAGTAGTTTGGTCATCGCCGCTTCTATTATCAGGCGAAGCAGCATCCTCGACAAGTTTAGCTAGCATTTCTTCGTAAGCTTCAACTTCCTCTGGTAGTGATTCAGCAAGTCCAAAATTTCATCTTTCTAAACGGATCCAATCTCTGTAAAGTACTGATTTTTTCAAGTTCTCCCTCATAGACACTCTATAATCACTTATTTGCAGTCTTGCTTGATTGAAAGCGCTCTCTGATGCCACTGTTGGAGCTTGAATAGTTAAAATGTCTCGATCCATCCTTGAAAAGACTGAAAAGTAGTTTTCTTTATCCTTCCACCATTACAAAATATTAAAGGAGCCGTCGGGATTCACTTCCTCAATTTGCTGCGACAAATAAACTTCAAGCTCATTTAGTTGTGAAAAATTATTACTACTAGAATCAAAAGAACCCCTAAACCCCGCACAACCACTAAGTCCTCTTACTCCCCTAGTTCTTTTAGATGATTGAGAATCAGAAGAAGAAGGAGTTGAAACATTTGCTCTAGCATGATTTAATGCATCTTGATAAGCATTATAAGTAGTTTGAGCATTTATTATAATTGAGGCTATTGCTTCCGGAAGTTTAGGCAACTCATCATCTTCAAGTGTTAAACCATTATAAATAATTTCATACCAAAATTGAGGACCTCCTAATTTCATACAAGGATTTAACAAAGCAGCAACACTATAAATAGGGGGAATAGGAAAAAATTATTTTTTAAACTTTTTTCTCTTGAATCAATAGCAAGTTTAAAAATTTTCCCACCCTTTGAAAAATAAGCAAACAAATTTGCAAGTTCTTCAATATAAACTAAACAATGAAAAATAGTAGGATAATATTTTTCAGAATTTTTTTTTGTAGCAACATGAAATTTTTCTAAGAAATCAACAAGCATTTTAACATTAGCCCAATCCCTATTAGTAAGGTACTCGTCATCATCACTTGCATGTGCATTAACCATTGAGTTTATGGGGTTTCTATATTCATATGCAACAACCAAACTTTCAAACATGTGATTTCAACCAAAATTATTTCTTAAGGAAGACATCTTAATTAATCAAGTAGTAGCAAATAAATAAAGCAAACAAATCTATAATATTAAAACCGAAGAGTTGGAACGAGTTTACCGAATTGACGAACAACTTGTTGAAAATTGATTATCGTTGAAGACTTTGAAGACTTCAATTCACCAACTTCACAAATTGTAACAACCTCAATATTTTTTGACTATTTTTTGGAATAAAGTACGCAATAATAGCAAGTATAGAAGAAAATTAGAGTGAGATTGTGATAGATTGATATTGATTTTGTAAGAAAATGAAAGAATGAGGAGGTATTTATAATTGAAAATAGGGAAAACGTGTAATTATAAATATCCCAACAGCTCTTTTTTTAAATAGCCAAACGGCTAATTTTTATTTTTTTTAAAATATCTGTTGCGCCTGTTTGACCCGCCAAGGGAACGGTCCCTTGGCGAGCCAAACGAGCCCCGTCCTAACGGTTCCTAGGCAAGAACCAGCCCACGAGACCGGTGGGCTTGCGGTCCTGCCGGTCCCGACCCTTTAGCCCGCAGGCCGGTCCCGGGACCGGAATGGCCCACTTACCACCCTTATTCCAGAAATTTGATTTTTATTTACTGTGTTTTACAGCATCAAGTCTGAGCAAATGAGATAGTTTCTTTGCATAAATGATCATGAAGTTAAATTACTATAATAACCTTTAAAAGCTGAATGACCAAATTATCCTCTACCTAATATTAAATTACCTCACATTAAATGATATTTTGTACTTAATGCTATAAAAATTTCACAACATTAATGAATGAAATAATCCCAATAATGGGTAGTGCCTTACACTTTCCAGCCATTATTGTACACTTTTTACCGATATTTTCACTATTTTATATATTATTTCCTTCTTCAATTTCCTCTCCTCCTTTAAATCCTATACATCAAGTTTCAGTTCTAATAGTTTTATATTCTTTTAGGTACTACTTTTTGTATTCTATCACTTAATTATGAAATTTGAAAGGATTCTTTACCATTAAATGTTGAACATCGTACCCGGTACCACTATATAAATAGACACACCATATATATTCACTAATCACCATCTTGCACTCCATTATGGCCATTCAAACATTGTGTAGCGCTAATGAACATAAATTGGTTAGATGCAAAAATTGAATGAGGTATTAACAACCAACACCCTTTTTTAATTTCATGGCATCATTAATAATATTACTATCTTATCGAATAGTATTTTTTTGCCACTTGAATTCTTGTAATGTAGTTTTCTTCCTATCCTCTCTCACTTTTTCCTATTGAATCACTTTAAATTTATAGAAGAAAATGATGAGAGTGTTTTAGAAAAAATCTTATTTATGGAAATTTTGCATAAGATGTGGGAGGAGATTAATTTTTTTCTTTAAACAAAAGGCATGAAATAGGGAGTAACTTTTATATGTACATATATATGTGAAGGAATGAAAAAAAAGGAAAACTAAACAAACAAAGTGGGAAAGGAAAACGAAAATGAACAATTGCAAGACAAGGAAAGAAACGAAAAGGACATGAAAACAAACAATATGAAAAAAGGAAAAAAAAAAAAGTGAAAATCACAAAACAAAGAAAAGAAAGGAAATATTCAATATACGTGTGATGTTAGTTTTCTTATTCTGTCCTCTCTCCTTGTTTCATTGACGTACTTCAAATTTAAAGGAAAAATGATGAGAGTGCTTTAGTAAAAAAACTGATTTAAAGAAATTATGTATAAAATTGTAAGGAGATTAATACAAAATATAAGTATAATGTGGGGAGGGAGTAACAGACGAAAAGAAAAATAAAACAAACAAATTAATGGAGAAGGAAAAAAGAACAAAAATACAAGAAAAGGAAAGGAAAGATTCATATAAGGATTCGGCCAATAATTAATTTGCAAAGAATAATTCAGGATTAGGCCAATAATTAATTTGCAACGAATAATTCATTTAGTTTGTATTATGTATAGAGGCGGCCAAAATAAGAGCTTTTAGTTACTTGAAATTCTTTATCTTGAACTACTACTTCCTTTATTTAATTTTTTTTTAAAATAGCATGAAAAAGAAAAAGTTATATACAAAAATTAAATGTACAAAAAATTATATATTTATATATCATAATACATAAAGATATACATTTAGTAAACTTCTTCATATTTCTTATGCAACATAGTAAGTTTAACTCCTTTTAGATTTCCATTGATAGTATTATAATTATACTATCTTTTCTACAATTAATATAAATCTTTGAAATTCTGTGTCACTTTATAGAAGTGTATGAGAAGAGCTCTTAAAGTCAAATACTATTAGTTTCGCAATTTTTTTCTCATGAAAGATCATTATTTTTTTAATTCGGTTTATTTGCTCAGCACGTGAAATAGTAGGTAAGTATAATTGAGTGTCTTCATCTTTTATGAATTGCTTTTTGAGGATATATTCAAGTTAAATTGTTATGTTTGAGTTAATATAGTTTAGAGAGTACAAAACAATAGTCCCCTCTGGAGCATGACTTTTTAAGGTTTTTTCTTTTCTTTTCCTTTTTTTTGGGGGGGAGGGGGGGTTCTTGCTTCTTACTTATAGTATAATTAGTTTTAATATGTTACACTCCCTATACAAATTAGCTATTCACCCATGTGGATCATAGTTAAAAAAAATTCTCAATGAAAAGTCAATAAATTTGCTGAAGCAGCAATCAAATATGAAATGTCTGAAGAAAAAGCTAAGGTTTTAAAGCTGCGAAAGGAACATTCAAGGATAGAAAAATATCACGACGATTTTTGAATTGCTACCTAGATATTCAAAGCACTCTTGCATGGGACACACGTATAACACACGTGTCGAGAAGCTAGTTATATACAAAGACACCAGAGCTAGGTCTCTCAAATCGGCAGAGAAGAGGCATAGACAAAAATATCATGTGACAGCCTATTAGCTGGTCTCAGCTGGAAAAAGAAAAACTTATGAGACACTGTTTGACTAGGCATGAAGTTGAGAAAGAAAGTTGAACTTTTGATACTTGAGATCTAAAACAAGTCTTAGATATTTGTGTGCCGTAAAGCATCTCGTTAAGGCTAAGAAGGGAACATACATGATATAAAGAGTTTCACCAATCTTTGAGCAATTCACCAGCTACGTCTTTATAGCTAACTTTCTTTTTCTTTTTAGGAGTAGGATTAGCATCTGCTGGTTTGTCGTCTTTTACAAGACTATCCACACTTTGGCTTGGCTTACTATCCAGGTGGGGTATCATATGCAATAACATAGCTTGGACTGGATCAACAGGGTCTTCCAGCTTACCACTGGCAATATTTCCACTTTCATATGAATTTTTGTGAGCTTCGTCCAATCTTTCACGGCTCCTACTGCATTCAGAAGTGCCTTGTGGAAATGTTTCACCATGTGGTGACAATTCCAAATCATCTGCAACATCCTTATTCTGAATTCCTGAGCCATGCTCTGCAACATTTTCACGGCTTCCTTGAGTCTCAGCAGCTCCTTCACTCTCATCATTACGAACGTGTTCACCTGAAGTGGCACTTTCATCAGATTCATTTTCATGAATCTTAGCACGTCTATTTGTGGCCTTGCGTCTAACTCTCCGTGGCATGTTGATTGCTGGTTTTGCTTTTGCTGTAGCAGTATCAGTAGGTCTTAATCTATTTCTCTTTCTATCCCCCTTAGGTTGTAGCATGATGGCTTGGCACTGATCTGAAATTCCTTCTGCTTTGATTTGTACTCCGTGATTATCAGGGGAAGATGCTCTTTTGCACTTTACGGCTTTTCCTCTTAGCTTATCATGTCTATTAAATCAGAGAAAACAGCGGCACCGAGTAAATTGGCTAAACACAACAAAATGCCAGAAAAGGAAAAGGTCATGCATGCTTGAATTTACTAGCAGAAGTTTCTGCATTTCTAGCTTTCCTGGGAAAATATTTGTTAGAGCAACGCTAGTAAGTTCAAGTATGAGAAGATGAATATGTGCAAATTATAGGACAAAAGATAGTTAATTTGGCTGCAGGAATCTCATTGCTAGGACTGCATTTCTCAATTAATTGACTCTTTGTTGGGGACATAAATATCCTACATCCTCTCACTTTTGAGTTTTGACACACAATTTCCAGGCACAAAATCTACCTATATTGGAAAAAGAATCCTCTAGAAATTCCTTCGTCTAACAAAAAATATCAGGGCTCGTACTATCCACAGCTCAATACTACTTCCCAATAGTTGGTTCTTTAGGCAACTTTCCACAGAGGCATACCAATTATAAGTATTTTTCAATTCTCGCCCAAGTGCTGGTAAGACCCAACGTGGATTTTTCTATCGCCATACAATTACTTCTTCCTATTGGCAGATGCAATTACTGCTGTTTCTTATCATCATCAGCAGCAGCTGCATGTATATTGCATGTCTTAATAATCTTTACCAGCATTATACCATTATCATTATTATTATACTCTACTACGTATATTATTATACTCTATTCCATATATAGTCAAACACTATAATATAAAGTCTCATTCCTATCCATATTTTTCACGCATCGACCCAAGTTGTTCGGACACGGGTGCGGATCTACAGTCGGATCCTTCGACATGTAAATTCTAAGATTCGGAGATACGGATCCTAATACGGATATGGGGGTTCCGGTTAAAAATAATTCAAAAAAATAAAAATATAAATAATGAGAAATTTTGTGAAATACTTACGTATAGCTTGTAAAGTGTGAATTTCTTTTTCATTTTCAAGTTGTAGATAAGTAAAAGATTAATTTGCTAGATAAGATATGCTATTTTCTTCAAATTTACCCTAGTTTTGGTTATGATTTCGGAAATCAAAACTGTATCTCGTCTCGAATTTTCCCGTCCGTCGTTGTCAAAGCACCCAAAATGGTTTGACCAGATCCTGTACGGACCCCATACCCACACTCATACTAGTGTCGTGTCGACACGGGTGCGACACTTAAACTGCCATATCGAAGCAACTTAGGTATCGACGGCCTATTATACAAATATAATCAGTATTTTCATTATACTATTATCATTATAATTATACTCTACTCCGTATAGAGTCAAACTATAGCATATAAAATGTGAGGGTCTCATTCTTACCTTTATATTTTTCATTTATCGACTGCCTATTTGACCATTTTGGAGCTAAATTGGACTTAGATTAATTCATTTTCCAAAAACTAAAATATACATATCCAAAAACTGCAGGACACATACTATACATCGGAATTTTACTTGCATAAGAAAGACGACGGAACATATTTTTAAATGGGAGAAGCAACGAACATTTTGGAAAGAAGTATCTTCCTACATGTTATTCAGTAGGTAAAAGGTAGCATATCTGCATAGCAAGCAAAGGAGCTTCCCTGATCAAAAAAGAAAAAAGAAGATCCAACCTAANCCCTCCTCCAAAAAAAAAAAAAAAAAACAAAAAACACACACGATTATGGAAGACAAAAATGAAGAGAAATAACTCCAATATTAAACATACTAATTCATTACCATGATCTATTATAAGTAATACATGACTGACCTCTTCTCAGAGATTGACAGTTGAAAATTGCTGGGCTTTAGGTTGTAACTATCCTCGTGCAACTTCTGGTTCTCTTTAAAGGAATCCTCCAACCACCTTGCCCTGACAACGTGCAGCTTTGTATGGTACAAAACATGCTTCTCTGCCTCTGGGAAACTGAACTATGAAAGATTAGGACATTATCAAGAATAAAAAACGAGGGCATATTCTTATACTCATTCAGTAAAAGAAAAACATCATCTTTCATCAATATGTATGCTGGCAGACACAAAATTACATGGTTTTGAGTAAATTAGCTATTGCATTATACTCTACATTTAGTTTATCAAGCGTCAACTTCTTTATTTCATCACTGAATCGGACTTAAGAGTAATTCATTTTTTATATGAGATTTGGATACTTTGAAACTATATGAGAAATACCACAAGTTCCAGTTATTTTTTATTTTATTTTTTGATAAGATAAGTAAATATTATTAAGGGAAGTACCAAGGTGGTACTGCAAACAAACAAATTTACAACAGTACAGAAATCACCATATAGCAATTAAGGAACCTATGCTCTAATACCAAATTGACGTACTTTCAAGGTTTTGCACCTCTCAAGTACAAAGAAGAGAGAAAAACAAAAGCACACCGCTAAAGTTTTTCATAAGAACTAGCAAAAGCGTCCTTCAAACTCACGTTAGAAGAATATAAGATGAAAAGAAACCTTGCCCACACGTTCTTCAATCCCACAAGATTGCAAAAACCGTTGGTAAGCGAAGAAGAGGAAAAAAAAGAGTCAATCACGTTTTTGAAGCTAAAACTCAAAAAAAACTAATCACCAATGTTTATTTTCAGCATATTAAGCCCATTAAATAGGCCTCAGTAAAGTTGATAAGGCTAAAGAAAATTAATCCTCGTTAAACTAGAATAAGAATAAGGCTAAGATAACTAAAATAGGAAAAAGAATTCTAGTAGAAATGAGATACCAACTATCAATCCTAGTTTGACTAGAACTACAAATATAATCCTACTAAAACAAAAATTAAATTACTAGGGAACAAGAAATAAGAAATCCTAATCTTGAATGGATTCTTGGACTTCTTCCTTTCTTGAAATTCTTGGGGCTCAATTGGGACTAAGGCTAATTAGTGTAAGCATTTTAAATTCATGGCCCAATTCTCCAAATCCATCGGCACCTTCATGAGCCCAATAAGCCTCCATTGTTGTAGAAAAATGGCCTCCATATGTTCATCAAGTAGACTATTAAACTCCCATCTTCCGCAGGTTATACTATTCTCCTTCGATGCCAATTTAAGATACTTGCAAAGGTCCAGCAAACTGAATCTATCAGAGGAGGTCCTGCTCATAAAATTCTTTCTTCTGTCAATTAAATCATACCAGTTCCCTCCTATTTCCAGTATTCTGAAGGACTTGTTACCAACCAAAAAGAAAGAATTCTTCCTCATAATATTTTTGTTAGTTTCTAGGACAATCACCTTTCTCGTCATCGTATACTAGGCTTAAGTTACTCAGTGACCACAAGTTGCAGTTATTCACAACTAAGAAAAAAGCGATGGACAAAATCCGGACACTAGCAGATTGTGATAAGCTATAAGTGACGAAGCGATACGAAGCAAAGTGTTATCGTGAAGCCAAGCGTTTTAGAGAAGTGTGTACTTAAAATAATGACGAGCGAAGTGTTTCGCAAGAAAGTGGTCCGTTCTGTAGAGCTCAACTTAGTATTGGCATTATTGTGTTTTGGATGCTGAGATTAGTTATTTTATTGCAATTTAATTTTTAGAATACTAAGCTTATATATGTTTTAGTATTTTTTTAATTTTTAGTAGATTGTGCGCTTCACATCAATAAAATGTGCGCTTCATTCATTCCTCACCGTATGCTTTGAGTCTCGTTGATCTTATTTGTCTTTTGTGTTTTATTGCTTTTAAAAACAAAGATCACTAAATCATAGCTAAGGCTGTTTTACCTATGGATTAAAATCCGTCATTAAGCTGGTTTAGCAACGGATTTTACTGATTTATCTACGGACTATATTCTTTTCTTTTTTTTTTAAAGGTTGACCGCACTTACTTTGGAGAAGGGAAACTATCCAAAAAGCAAAGAACAGTGATTAAAAGGTTGGTAAAGAAAGTGGAGAACATTTGAAAACACCAAAAAGGAAAGTGAAACAATTTACTCTTTAGCAAAAACATGTGAAAACACCAAAAAAAGAAAGTGAAACAATATACTCTTTAGCGAAATTGGAGTAAAATCAGATCTATGAAATTAATGCCATAAACTAGTGCAATATAAATAGACATTCGACATAAAAAAATATAAATAGACACAGACATGTGTTCAGAAGAGGATATGGGGTTGCCCAAATGGACTAGGGAAGAACACAAAATTATATCTCATCCCTTTGTTCTCCCTGTAATGCAGGCAAGCTACTGTTTGCAGTTATTAGCATCTGGTGAAAGCAACTAATATAGTGCATTAGAGCTCTAAAATTTCGTGATAATATTAAATGTATCGTATAACCTATAACCTGAACAAAATGATATGGAGGTTCAAGTCTCAACAAGTCTTACTACTGATCTGACTAGCACATACAAAGAGGATAATAACTTAACCACTTTGCTCCAGTTTCCTATGGGAATATCAATAGACAGTCAACAGAAATATGCCTAATAATGGAGAAGTTTACATGAAAGATTTCCAGCTGAACATTGTATTATACCTTCACAATCAATATATCATTTGGGACGTGACAAAGCTACTCGATAATAAAAACAATGATCTTCAATCTTCATAGACAAGAATATTAGCCAACACATTCTAACGGTTGCTGTAGATGGACCATATTTAACTAACTCTGCAGGTGGGTTATACCACCTTTATTCAACAACAACAACAACTACTACTATGCCTCAGTTCCAAACAAGTTGAGATCGGCTATATAAATCCTCCTCTATTTTAATTCAATTCATGTCATCATCATACTTAATAAAGCAAAAACAAACAAGAAGTCAACATATATAAATAATAGTAATAATAATACTAGAAGTTCTCTAACAACTAAAACCTATTCCCCAACTAGTAGAAATCACCTATATGGAATTTTTTTCCTTCCATTGTGTCCTATCTTTCACTAAGTCTACATTGATTCCAAGAATTTTTAATCTTTCGAGATAACTTCCTTACATGTGATTTTAGGTCTACCCCCATCCCCTATTAACACCTACACTCATCATAGTTAACACCAACAGACCAGTTATTTGTAGGCCGATGTAGGACATGATCAAACCATCTCAAGCGATTTTCTCTCATTTTATCCTCAATGCGTGCTACTTGCACTTCTCGCAGATGTGGTCATTTTTAATTTATCTAACCTTGCACCAATGCACATCTATCTCATCATCTGCATAAACACTCATCTTATGGATATGTCGGACTTCAGCAGCCCAACATTCACTATCATAATTTCCCAAGAGAATTATTACATATAAAATCTATTTTGCAACTTGAGATAAAATTACAAGTCACGAAGTCTACAAAATGAAAGAGGTTGGTAACCACCAGGATGACGATTTTGAAGTTTCAATATAAAAGGTGATCATCTTACTTTCTGTAAAATAAAGTAGATTGGTAAATTACCTATTTAAAACTTCATTGAAATTTACATCAAAGTCTGGTAGAGACATGACCACCACATGGGTAGCATGACAAAGATTGTCACCAACTTTCCCACCACCCACAGAAATTTCAACTTTCATCCTTCTCGTAGCGAGTTCCACTAAAGCCTTGCAATCTGAATATTTCCTGAAACACATAGCAGAGCCACTAAGCCTCTACCATATAACAACCACATCGACATACTGATACCCAAATAGAGAATCTAATTCCACAATTAAACATGAAAAGATAGAAATTCTCACAAACACTGCTCTGGAATGAAAAAGTAAATGCAGCAACCATGAAATCGAGCCCATTTATCCTTGGGACAGTACTTTTTCTTGTAGTACTCAACAGTTTTGGAGTCTTCGGAGCGTTCTATGTCGCTCAAAAGCTGAAATAAGAAAGACATAAAACGGACATAATCATAGAAGATAGACAGTCAGCTGCTTGCTAAACAATTTACAGTAACTGATCCTAATGCTGAAACTATACGTATAATATTTTGTAGCAGATAATCAGTCCAAATTATACCTTCCTAATGTCTTTGACGCTGAGGTCAGAATAGAAAGAATCAGAATATTCATCCACTTCTGCTTCCAACTTTCTCTTTGTTGAATCAGAAAGGAAAAGAAAATACCTTCAGCAAGAGTCAAGAAAGAAAAGTCAAAGGAATCGCAGATCACATGGAACTCCAAATACAGAAAGAGAGAACAAGACGAGAAAAACTGAAATGCAAACCAACTTTGGCTGTAAAGGAAGGAGCCTCTTTTGCAGACAGCAATCAAAAAGCCAAGAGCAGTGAATAACATCTCCATGAAGTTTTGCAGCTTGAAACTTGATACCTGTTTTTACAAAAAAAAAATCATAGTAATGTATAGTGGACCAAAGCTGCTATGGGGTTTTCATATGAACTTTTCTATCTCCACACACCAAATGTTTTCTAAAGCGAAAAGCGCAAAAAAAGCAACAAGCTCCATGAGGCTTGAGCAAAAGAGAGAAGTGAAGTGCACGCTTCTGTTTAGTTAAGTGCACAATTTACATGAAATTTGATAAAATATCAAACATCAATCAATTAAGTACAATAAAAGGTAAATTGCAACTAAAATAACTTATTTGAACATCAAATATACTGAATGTTGATACTAATGACTAATCTAACTCCTGAAAGTTGAGATTCGAAGAGGTGACTGATTCTCGTTGGAATCAGTTTATGCTCTATTGTTGAAGCACAAACTTCTCTAAAGAGCATGGCTTCACCAATGAAGCGATAACCGCTCGCTTCATCACTTCAAGCAATAACGCAGTGGCTTTAAATAACAATGCATGCAGCTGGAGGGGGGGGG
>ML316293.1:0-20853 GCA_005239505.1 Nicotiana paniculata | reverse complement strand
GGGGAGGGGAGAGAGAGAGAAGAGAAACCTCTATTTTCAGCTGCTATACAATGAGTAACTGAGTTATTCATATTCATGGAGAAAGAACCCCCATGCTCGACCACCATTTTGTGCATGGAATCGAGTGTGTGTGATGAAGGCACATTAGCAAAATCTGGTATCGTCAAGGATATCTATTATACTTAGGTGACAAATATTTCTTAAAATAATTTAAATATATGTTAGCATGTAATACAACTGACAGAATACATACAATAAGCACATAGAGCTAAAAGTTGAGCCACAAAAGCTAATTCTCCCATCCATTCTTAAGGCAGAATAAACTTAGGAAACAACTGACAAAATTATCTTTTCTATGATACAAACATCACGTATGATATGACCCATTGACCAGACTAAAGCAAAAAAAAGGACCAAAATTACAAAGTACATCTTACAGTTAAAACTACAAGACAACTTAGTAACCAGAGTATATATTTGCTTTGACATCATAGATGAGGATACAGAACACCATGTTAGAGAACATTGACGTTTCACCCTTGATGTGAGACACGTCAGTCTGAACAAAGTGAGAAGGAACTACAGAAACATTCTTTTTCTCTCGTTTTCTTGACGACCTAATGGCCTTTGGTTCATGATCCTGCCCAACTCCATAATCTGCCTCCCTCTGCGTGGTACCATTGCTCGAATGTACCAGGTCAACAAATGCTGCGACAGGAATAACAAAACATTCTGCTATAAGTAGAACACGAGAATAGAATCAAGGAACATAATGAACCAGACAAAGTTGCAAAAATAGACATCAAAAACCAATGTAAAAAGACACTAACATTGCACATCAAGACACTCATGCCAAGGCTTGTCATATCTCACTCGATCAATACGTGGAAATCTCAAGCTGTATGGAGCAGCAAATACCTGGAAAGAACAGAAAATGAATTCTACTGATCAAACTTTCATCATCACATTGGAGAAATAGGCATACTGGAATAGATAGAGTGATGGATTTCAAGCGTCTCATAAATTGATCAATTTACGCACCTATTGAGTAAATAATTGAATAGAAAATAAATTACAGAAAACAAATTCCCCAGGCTTTCAACTCTCACTGCTTTCACATGAGCAATAAGCATATATTGCTAACAAATGGAGAAGGAAAGACTTATACTCCAGCTGTACCTCAGTTCTTATTGTTCTAATGTCACTTGTAATCGAAACAATGATGGATCTGCAATGATACACAGGAGTCAGATACATAATGCATGATTAACACCAACTGCGAGATTCGTCAAAGTGGCCTACTTCTCTGGACTTTCAACCCACACGTCAGGTCGCTCTTTTGCATTGTTTGTTACTTGATAAAACGTTGGTGGTGCCTGCTTCGGGTACTCATACTTCCTGCCAAAAGGAATGCGCCAGTATTAGCACGATATGCAACAAACTGAGTGTTCTGTCTAAAGTAATCTGCCTAATCAAAAATCCAAGCAGCTTCGTATGGACTATGTTATACAGACATTTAAAATTCTCTTTTTTATTTTCCAAATCTTCAAACATTTATCTGAAAGAATATTAATGTGGATAATAATCTCGGTGGACAACCAGAAGTCCACTGATAACAAAAGTACTTTTACTAAAATTGGTATCCTCTGCAACTCTGACAGTACCAGAAGTAAAACACTATAATTTTTTCACTAGATAAGGTGCAACAAGCAAGAAAAGCATTCTTGGATAGTGCAAGAACAAAAGGTACAACACAAAACAATATCCAACTCAAGCTACATCGACGGAATTCTTGCCTGAAATAGGGCTTTAATCGAGTTACTATGGTATTACGTTCCTCATCAGAAACTCCAGTGCCCACTCTGCAAAAAGAAATGAACCTGCAAAATCATACTAAAATCAGAATCCACAGAGTATTTAAGTATAGGGAAATAAACATCAGGCATCCTAATCCAATTGATTTACACTTTTTTCATAATTAAAAGACGTTGAAAACCTTTCAGAAAACTGAAAAGGCTCATAATCCCACTGAATTACTTCACAGAACAAAATTCAGATATAGATATGATGCTTTCCATGCTAGATATAATTTCAAACTCAATGTTCAAAGATATAACACTGTAGTGCTCAAAAAAATGCTCCTTTCCTGAAATCTAAGGCTAATTAAACTAGCTGATTCAGCATAGAGTATAACACTTACTCAAGACCGACTATACATCAGTGGTGATGTCAAGTTCAACTTATCTATGGAAGCAGTCAAAAGTCAAATCTCAAGCAACATACAATTCCATTACCAATCATTAAATCAACAATTACTCCTGACTTTGTCAAGAATGCTTATTAATAGCCAAGGAATGATGCTAAAAGAAAACAAACTTATTAATAGGATCAAGATGATAGGTTATGTCTCCTCTCTGGTGTAAGTCACGATATTAACACAATGATGCAACAAATGACTCTACTGATAGGACTACAGTTACTATAATAGCCAATGTATACAGCAAAAATTTTCTTTGGAGAAGTTTTGTTATATAACAGAAAGAAGAATTAAGTCTAACAGATAACAGACTATATATGTATTACTAATAAGATGGATCTTGGACCTAACTCAGTCTCAAAAGACAAAAGCTAGTATAACGTGAGAATTTTCCAAGACCATATAAGAAGACAACAACGATTCTAAACAATGTGGAACACTTAACACACTCTGTTGTATGGTCAGCAATGGACATCTAGTGAGTGGATTATATAACATAGGGGCCCAAAAATTGGTAAACCAAGAATATGGATGGGTCTAGCTCATCTACCATGTTAAGAAACCTCAAAAGCTAGTTCATGAGATGAGAACTGCCAATTATATAAGGAGACGACAACCCATTCTCCCAACTAATGTGGAAAACTTTAAAAGTAAAACTAAGCAAAAGGAAACAATCCTTATGTTTCTTTTAGACACGTTTTGTTTCTTTTAAATGCATATCACCCTCGAATAAAAATTAGCAAAAGATTATTGTCAAGTTAACATTTGCTTAAAGTCTTTGCAAACTTTCAATGTAAAGACTTGCTATACTTGGGAATAGCAAACATTTCAAAGTAGAGATGATTGGAAGAATAGGCATCTCAACTAGAGTACATATTGGTGCGTACACAAATTGACCAAAACACTACTCTCCTCACTAAAACTTGTGCGACATAGTTACTTTGTAACATCTGACATCCGTCCATGAACTCTTTTTCCAGAACTTGTGAAATAAATCTTCAAGTTGGTATTTGTTTGAGTTTTTTGAAACTTTACTTGCAAAAACTGTTTTTTGAAGCTGTCGTTTCCAGGTGCTTTTCAAAGAACTTTCTAAAACTCTTGTTCCACTCGCAAACTCATAAAAGAAATGACAGTTTTCACACGCATTCAACTTCAACAAACTTATTTTTCAAAAGAAAGATAAATATCTGACAAGATAAGGCGACTCTTTCTTTTCAAAAACATATATATACCTTCTGGGATATGTATTTGGAGCCGGACGCTCCGCAAGACCAACCAGAAATTGAGCTACCTAATATCCAATGGCAAATTTAAAGTTTAACTCATAAAAATATAAGCAAATAAGTGGACAAACAAATAAGTAATGTAGAAGGTGGAATCTTCTACCTCTCCTCCATGGCGCCCAGAACCATAGTAGCCTCCTGTTGACAATGTAAAGTTAGCCTGGAGAAAATAAAAAGGGCAGCCCGGTGCACTAAGTTCCCGCTATGCGCGGGGTCCGGGGAAGGGCCGGACCACAAGGGTCTATCATACGCAGAAACAGAAACCTTTCATAAGCAATACAAACCAATAATAAGAACATCCAAATCAGAGCCAGCTCGAACATATTCAGGCTTCAACTTTAGCCATTTTCCACTCCGATCACTGGGTTCCCATTTTGAGGTTAGGTCTTTCAAAACAATTCCTTCATCTCTGAAGAGACCACCAATTATACGCATAAGAATTTACATAACTACTGGGAATAACAGTTCACATTAAATCAAATAAGAAACTCATACACTAATAATCATTTAGGAAACTTAGTCATTATTCGTTAAACTATATCCCCATGCCTGACGGGAATATCTGTAGTTGAAACTGAATAATACGAAACTCTTGACCAATGGCCAGATCTCTGGTTTACTCACCCATAAGCTTAAGCCCTAGATATCCGATCACAAAGACACATACAGAGAGAGAGAGAGAGAGAGGGGGAACGAAAGAAGAAAAAAGGTCCAGGCCTAAACCCAAAACCTCTTATTCGTGGAAGTGAACATTCCCTTAAAAACCTAGTGTAGAAGCACAGCACCACCAAGAATCTCCGGTAATCATGTCAAGAAAAATCTAAATAGATCCACGATACTTGGAGCTAATTACATTGCAGAACTCTTTGCTGGAATAAACCAGACAGATAATCACTACAGTTTAACAGGTTTGGGCAATGAGATAGCATAAATATAGATTATACACTAGTAAGTAGTAATATACATATATTACTATAACCTTTTCTCGATAAGTTCATATATTATTATAACTTGTTGCCCTTACCTCCTAACGTGTATTTCAAGGTGCCCAAGAGGTCAACTCTTAAGGAAATTAACTCATCTTTGGAGAAAAGCATGTTACTTTGACTATCAGTACAAATATATTAAGCATGTTACTTTGATAATCAGTAGAAATGTATTAAGTTAGATATTATTTCATGCTGTTTAAAATCAAAGGATAGACAGCATGACAGATAATTGAGGTTCCAATGGATGGTCATGAACTGACTGTTAATTGGAGTTCAAAGAGTCGGGTGGTCACCCCCTCAGTCCTTTTAGGCCACCTGCTGGACCAAAACAACTAAGAGAAAAGGGAAAAGGACGCTTCACCACCAAGAACATTGGCTGTTTTGTACCTAATAAGAAATGGACCTGGGGCCTAACTCAACTCCAAAAGCTAGCTCATAAATTCAGGATTGCCAACCATGTAAGGAGAGAACAGCCCACCATCCCTAATTGGGATACTTAACATTCCCCCGCATGCCACTGGAGCACGGATAACATCACATGGGAGCTCAACATTGGGTAAATCAAGAATAAGAATGGATCTGGCTCTTATACCATGATAAGACATGGACCTTAGGCTTAACTTAATCCCAAAAGCTAATTCATGAGGTGAGAATTGTCTATGACCATATAGGGAGACAATAATTCATTTCTTCCACCATTGTGGGACAGTTAAGGGAAAGCATATATATATCTGCATATACTCTGTAGTCATTATTCAAGTAATTCTTCCATGCATTTGAACATCAAGAAGCAAGATCTCATTTTTACCTTTGAACATCAGCAGCTACATGTGTGTCCAAGGAAAATAAAAATAATGTATACACACACTACATATATATATACCCACATACACACACACACATATACATATATATATATACATATATATAAAGAGCAAAATGGAAACATACACAATAAATCAACTTCAAATCTATTACTTATGAATATGTACTACAAGAGTCTTGTTATTGACTCGAGAAAGTTAGAACAGAAACACAATGCGAACCTGTTCTCAACAGTTTCTTTAAAGAATTTCTCAACATCGTCAACATTTTGAGCAATGATCGACCAACATGGCTCCCCTGTAAGCAGTCAAACAATAAACAAATAAGAACACAATTAAAGCAAGCAATATATGCAACTTCCACATACTATGGTTAGAAGTTAATACTATTATAAAAGAGGCAGTTTGTTTTGAGGAGTTTCCCATCGTCCTACCTGCTGACATATGAGCAATTTGGGAATTTCAGTACAATCATGCTGCGAGTACTACATGTTTGTGATGTGAAAGTAGAAAAGTTAGCTGACTCTACCAAAAAAAAGGAACTTCTTCTTACTAGAAGGCGCGATAGGACCACATGTAATGACTATAAGGTTATATCAGGAGAAGAGATGACCACCCAGCATAGGTTGGTGGTCTTGGATGTAAACTGTAAAGCGTAAGGGAGAATGAGGAAGGAGACAACTTGCAAGCAACCGAGAACACAGTGGTCGGCATTAAAGGACGCTAAGCAGTTAGCTTTTCAAGAAAAACTAGGGAGGAGGGAGCGTGGGACTTAAAGGGTAACGGAACATCCCATGGAGGAAATGTCAGGTTGCATTAAAAGAGTAACAAGCAAAGTGTTAGGTAAGTCTAAAGGTGTAGGACCTCGGCAATGAATATTTGTGGCGGAATGAGGAGGTGCAAAGAGTTATTAGAGCTAAAAAGCAGTGCTATAGGAAGTTGTTGTTAGATAGTTATATGTAGTAGGAGTAGAATATGTCCTAGTCCCATATATAGTAGGAGTAGAATATGTATTATTAATAGGGCTCATTGTATCATTGTTAAGAAACCAGATTTTTCTCCCGTGCATTCTCACATGGTAACAGAGCTTCAGTGAGAAAATTATTGTTGTGCGTCATTCCAGCGACATAGCGACATCCCGGAAGAAAGATCTCATCGCCGTGCAATTTTCCAGAAACTACGTTTTGTTCTCGGGGTTCATCACTGCTACAGTGGTATTGTGCATATACCAGTTCCGCCATCAGATATGAAACCCTTGTGCGACCAAACCCCAAAAGTTCCAGTCCCATCTGAATAGAAAAGTCAATCATCGTGCATCTTTCCGGTTGACGACTCAAGATTGATTTGCGTTATCTCCTCATCGGTAAGTGTTGTGCGAAAACCAACACTACCATCTTATTCGAAGAAGTCAGGCAACAAAATCCCAGTCAATCGCTCAGGCAGAAAGTCACGTGCCGCCAGAACTAGGGTTCCGGTGAGCTACAGTAACTTTTTCGGCGCGTGTGAGCCATTCTGGCCACTTTATGACAAAACTTCTTCAGGACAACTTACTCGTCCAGTGATTCCGAGCTTACCCGTATAAATTACATCAAATTCTGACAACTTTTATTTTTTTCCGGCGTGAACAGTGATTTCCCGGTATGAACAGTAATTTCCAGAAAAGTTTATGTTTTCTGGTGGTGTTTTAGAAACTATTTTATAGTATGGAATTTAGCTTAGTCTCACTATTTTCAAATTCAAATCCGGTGACTTTTCGGCCAACTTCTGAACCACCTGATTTTGTTGCTCAAGGGGAGTCTAGTGGCTTTGTATGTCGGTACATATGATTTGTATGCAGCGGCTTGAGGGGGAGTGTTAGATAGTTATATGTAGTAGGAGTGGAATATGTCCTAGTCCAATATTTAGTAGGAGTAGAATATGTATTATATATAGGGCTCATTGTATCATTGTTAAAAAAACAGATTTTTCTCCCGATCATTCTCACAGTTGTCAAAAGCAGAAGGTGGAGAACCTTTGCAGAGTACAAGAGAGCTAACAGAGCTAACAGAGCTAACAGAAAAGCTAAGAAAGCTATTAGTAAAGCTCGAGAGGAAGCCTGAGATAGCTTGTACAAAAAGCTAGGAACACATAAAAGGGAAAAAAAGAGATGTTTAAACTAACAAAATTGATATAGAAGAGAAGGACTTAAATCAGGTGAAGTGTATTAAAGATGATTCGCAACGAGTGTTGATAGGAGATAATTAGATCAAGGAGAGATAACAAAACAACTTGAACCATGATAACATTCTAGGTCTCCAAACATATGTGCACAATAGAAACTTTAGCTACACACATAGAATTAGGCCAGCATAGGTAAAGGATACGAGGTAAGAGATGCCATGAAACATATGAGGATTAGAAAAGCTCGTGTTCCAGTTGGTATCTCCATTGAGGTTTGGCAGTGTCTTGGAGAGGTTGGAGTAGAAGGCTTAGCAAGCTATTTAATGTTATACTAAGAAGTAGTAGGATGCCAACAAGGGGAGAAAGAGTATCCTAATTCCAATTTAAAAAAACAAAGGAGACATTCAAAAGTTGTGCAAACTATCGTGGCATTAAAGTTATGAGACATACAAAGAAACTCTAGTGAAGAGTGATAAAGCGTAGACTTAGGGATATTACAAGAATGACAGAGAATCAGTTTGGATTTATGCCCGGTAGATCTAAAATGAAGGCTATATTTTGCTAAGGAGATTGATGGAAGTTTATCGCGAGAGGGAGGAAAATCTGCAGTTTTGCACATGGTGTTCATTGATGTGGAAAAATCATATGATTGAGTACCAAGAAATGCTCTTTTGGGGTGTTGAAGAACAAAGAAAGTCATATTTTAAATATATATAAATGCCAAAAAGAACGTGTATGAAGGAGTCGTCACTAGTGTGAGTATCCTCGTGGCCTGGGGTTTACTCCAGCGATCGGCATCAACCCCTACTTGTTCATGTAATTATGGATGAGCTAACCAACACAATATAAGATGAGGTCCCATGGTGGAAAGTAATTGCTAATGATATTGTGGTTATTGATGAAAACAACGAGCATCTCAACCAAAAGCTTAAACTATGGAGAAGCACTATAGCGAGTATGAGTTAAGAATAAGTAGAAGTAAGACCGAATATATACATTGCAAGTTTAATCAACATAAGAAAAGTGAAATTGAGGTGAAATTAGATGGAATTTAGTGCCTTAATGCAAACAATTCAAATGTTTAGGCTTGTTGTTCCACGAGAATGGAATGATTGATAAAGATGTTAAACATAAAGTTACAATCGCATGATTCTTCATCAAAAAAAAAAGTTAGACGTAAAATCGAATGGTTAAAATAGAGAAGTGCTACAGGGGTTTTATATAATAGAAGGACGCCTACCAAAGTGAAAGATAAGTTCTATGAAACAATCATAGACCACCAATGCTATATGAGCGTGAATGTTGGGCCTCTACAGTTCAACACATCCATAAGATAAATGTTGCAGGTATGCAAATGTTAAGATGGATGTATAGTCATACAAGATAAGACAAAATAAGAAATAACCATATTCACAAGAAGGTTTAAGTAGTACACATCAAGGATAAAATGAGAGAAGGTCGCTTGAGATGGTTTGGTCATGTCCTACGTCAAACTCTGATGCACCAGTCCATAGATGTGAAACTACAGTGAGTTGAAGTGTTAAAAGATAATGAAGCAAGCCTAAAATCAAATCACATGGAAGGAAGCTGTCTCAAAAGACCAACGATCTTTATAGATCCATGAACGATAAGGCACAATGAAAGAAAAAGTTCTATATAGGCGATACCTATGAGTTGAGGATATGGTTTAAACATGTTAGCACTTTTACTATAGATAATGTGCTTTCTAAGAGTGGTTTAGCCTTTAAGAGATTTATCTATTCAGAAACTATAGAGAACTTCCAATATCTTTTATTTGTACTTGCATAATATTGACATGAGATGAGCTTAGACGGAATAACATCAACAGTGATGATTTATATAGTTGATCCAACTTGTTTGGAACTAAGACGAGTTGTTGTATGTGTGCTAATTATCTCCTGTTTTGTTTTAATAATAGGTACATTCGAGGGATAAGAACTAAAATATATATAATTGTGTCAAATCATGTAGTCTAAGAGAGAAGGAGTCATACTAAAATTGCGTGCAAAAGTTCTACGTGTTCACAAGAGAGTTACTTATATCCAATTTGTTAGTCTTGTTTCCAATATAATGAGACATCTAAGCATTTATGAAGGACTGGCTTTTTCAATGTATACATGTGATAAGTGGGGATTTTGACTACTTATTAGCGCTTTTGTTTTAGTCCAAAAGCATTTAATTGTATTTCCGAAAACTGATGAAATGTGCTTAATTGCAGGAATATTGGAAGATGAATCCCCGAGATGAAATCCAACTCAAGAAGAGTAAATCTAAACCCAAAGACATAAAAGGCACAGAAGCTCAGAAGTGTGGACCGCAGAATACCATCTGGGGCCGCAAGTTATGAAGGAAAAGCCATCAGAGTTTGGTGCAAAGTGCGGTCCGCACATGAATAGTGTGGCCGCAAAAGCTGGGCCAGGAGCAAAGTTCAGAGAATATGCATTCCAAGTCTCGCAAAAGTGCGGACCGCACAAAAATTGTGCGGCCGCAGAAGAAGAGCTACTCCGCCGCAGGAGTAAAAGCGCGAACCGCAGAGGAGCAAGGTGCGGCCGCACATGTAAAAGTGCGGACTGCAGAAAGAGTGCATCGCACCCGCAGACCAGAATTATGCAGCCGCAGACTTCCAATCCTGTCAAGCTGAAGAAAAGTGCAGGACGCACATGACATTGGGCTGCCGCAGAACCTCCCGAAGGGTATTTTTGTCCGAAATTTCCAACCTTGTATAAATAGATGAGTTTCACATTTTTAGGTCAACTTTTGACATCAGATGCTACAGTAGTTGTTTCCTTGTACTCTTTTTAGCAGTTTTTCATATTTTGAGCTATTTGAACATAGATTATATTATTTTAATTAGCAATATGAGTTTAATTATCATTTCTTCTTCTATTTCTTCCATTTCAAGCATGAGTAGCTAGATTTTCACTAGGGTTGTGACCCAACCCTTGTATGTAAACTTAATGGGTGTTTAATTTAATGCTTGTTTATGGTTGGTTATTTATTATTTAGCCTTGTTCTTGCTTTTATTTGTGGAATTAATGGTTGCAAACATCAGTTCATGCCTATTTGACTTGGTTTCTACTTGAGAAAGAGACTTAGTCTAGAAAAACTAGGCTAACAAGAAATTGGGTCAATCGAGAGATTGATAAGCCCAATTAAAGGGTTGAACATAGAGATAGTAACAATCCGACTTGAGCTTTTATCAACCGTTTGTTCAATACCCATTTGGACTTAGAAAGACATATTGGGCAAAATCACTCTCTGACCGAGAGGTATTGAGCGGGTAATTGAGTATTGATAGCTATAATACACCCCGACCAATAAAACAAGCTTTAAAGTTTATATCCCATTAGGTGAAGTTCATAGCCCTACAACATTCGAAAAACAACAAAAACAATTTCCTAGTTTTATTTCTTAAATTGCAATCGTAGTTTAAATTAGACTTAAAACAACCAAATTTATGGAAGTGCAAATTTAGATATTCAAACTCACGCGCTACGATATATACTACTAACTCCCATGCATATAGCTCCCTGCCGAATTCGACCCCGATTCTTGTTGGATATTATTATTGCATCGACCGTTTTCATACCCTCGAAGTGAGGTGTGAAATTGGATGAGATCAACATGTAAGAAAGAAGATCAAAAATCAGATCAAAATCTATTCCTGAATCATGTCTCCTTCGAAAACGAAACACTTTTAATCATCATATGACACATTTATCCACTTCTCTCTTGAAAGTGTCTGACTCCCTTATTTTCCTGCCTAAATTCTTTGTTGCTCGAACTCTCCGAAATGTCATGGGTGCGTGTGGATCTTCCGAAATTAGTATATTTTTGGAGGATCCGACACTAGTGCAGCAGCATTTTGAAGAGTCCGCGCAACATAGCCTAAATGAGTCCTTCAACTCAGTTGTATAGCTTATTGCTTTACTTCAATAATAGTAGCATCTGCTTTTTGTTGAAAAAAGATAAGGGAAAAAGAAAAGAATGAAAACGACCTAGTCTTTGCAATTGGGCATGTGCTTGGTGCGGGGAACCCTAACTTGTCGAACAAATTTAAAACAGTCAACCAGAAGAGTTCATATAAAAATTTAAAAAAATAATCATCCAGAAGCTTTTACTAATTTTCTTTTTATTGATGTAATATCAAAGAAAGGACAATAAAGATGTATAATTTTTTGAAATTGGTGGGACATGAACGTCGACAATTAGGGAACTCTTTAGGTGCTTTCTAAAGTTATATAGATTTCAGATTTCTGCAATTAACTTAATTATGGGGAGGACTAAACTAGTCACATTTCTAGGCACATACTCTTGAGTCTGAACAATATAACTAAGTTCACAGCATGAGAGTTGAGACCATGGTGGATGCCCACATATTCCCCAGCTGGGATGAGGACAAATGGAGAAGCTTTGGTTCTTGGCACGGGCATCTCATTGAAACAAAACCACATATAGATCTTAATATCACCAGAAACTTCAGGAGATTGAAACAACCATTATTGTTGAATAGAATGTAAAGCAAGCAAAAAAAGTATAACTAACAACCTATTGAATCGAAGAGCATCCTTACCAGAAGGACGATGAGCATTAAGACCGCCATTAGGGACTAAAATTTCTAAACGGCCTTTTATGGGCTTCACAACTTTCTGGAGAATCTCTTGACGTTCCTTCAAGCTTCGGTGAATAACACTGGTATCCCCAACATACAGAATATCGAATGCAATGTCTATTGACATTTAATGTTAAGGGAGATAGAAGTCAACCAACTGTATGGAACTCTAAAGACAAGAATCGCTGACATCAACACACTCACTCATTTCCTGTTGACAACACTGCCAAACTTGAACATAGTTGTCGAGAGAAAAGGATACAGCACAACTGCATCACAACCAAAACATAAGTCATTATGCTAAGTTTTTGTAGGAATGACTCACTAAAATAGTAATGTTCTCGTGACAAACCTGCCTATCACTATCAAGACCCTCTCTTGCAGCCTTTGCTATGACAAAGGTAAGAAATTCATAATGAGAAGTCAGGCAAGTGATTACGCAAAGATAGGTTCACAATGTATTAGCAGATCATCAGCAAAAATGGAAAATGCATCTGTAGACAACAAATAAATTTCAAACAAATGTCAATCAAAGATCATAAGTACCTATTTCTTGATTGGAACCAAACTCTGCAAAGCGGCTCATTGATGTATCCCAAACCAGCATTTCACCATCAAGTATGCACCTGATCAAAAGAAAAAACGCAAGACGAACCACAGTTGCAAAAAGGTAAGTGCCCTTCATTACAAGCAAGATAAAGGCAATAGTTATAGCCATCCAAGCTCTGCCCAGTTCAGAAAATAACAATGCATATTCTTTTAATTTCAGAAAATAACAAGTTATTAGGGATACTTGATGCCATCAATAAAAGATAAACCAAAAACTTCACTTCATGTCACATCAGTTATTAGGGATGTACAGCGTCCAAAAGCTGAAAGAAAGACTTCTATCACCATGCGGCTCATGGCTGTTCGGAGCTCCTCCACAAAGTAAGTTAATTCTTCTTCTCTTCTTTAAACAGAACTTATGCTACATTATCAATCTGGGCCAATCGCCCAAAATTTCTCATTCTACAACCTTGCATCCCATCCCAAATTGACCACTAGAGAGAGAGAGAGAGGCGGAGGGAGAGAGAGAGACCGACAAGGAAATGGGAGACATAAGGTGATCATAAAACCAAGCCCCACAACATTTTCACAGTCAATAGTTGAAACTAAGTTCATAAACGGGCAAAGAAAGTATATAAGAGTCCAGGGTACGATTGATAGGCATGTGGTGGATTTGGTAGCAAATCTAGACATGGAACAAAAATAAACAAATCACAAGGTGATATTGAAAAACAATGGGTAAAAAGAGAAGAAGGGAAGTTTTGCGATTGAGATATCCGTTCGCTTACTTGTCAACAAGAATATTCTGTGTAATAACATCTGACATTCCATGAGCATACTCTTGATGATCAAAAAAGTTTCTGCATGAAAATTGAGTAAATAATCGCGGTCAGAAAAGCAATATAAGCCTATAATAATTCATTATGAGAACCATAGCGTATGCATATCAAGATTTACTCGGAAAGTACAAAAATTAAAAATCAGTAGGACAGAGCAGGAAAAATTTGTTTACTCAATGTAAAATTTTCTTCTGGCGCCCAATATTGCGCCACCCATTGAATTTGTACTCACTTTTTAAAAAGGTTTAATCGATACCCAATTTTTGGATAACTTTAGATACATACACTTTTCTCTTCTTCTTTATTGTTGTTTTCTTCTTCGTTGTGCTTAGAGTTTCTTCTTCTTCTTCTTCTTCTTCTTAGTTGCAAATTGGGTTTGTTAAATTTATTGTTGTTTTGACAATTTGATGATTGACATTTGTTCTTTATGATATTTAAAAGTTATATTTCAAATTTGAACTCATTTGGAGTAGATTTGGGCATTGAATCGTGTATTGGATTGTTGAAATTCAAAGAACAAGTTTATGTTTCAGAACTTAAGATTCGAAACCTGAAGTTGTATTCAATAGATGGAACTACTTAATATTTGAATTTCTGAATTTGCATTTGAAAGATAAAAGAACTTCAGATTTGATTTGTGAAGTTGCATAGAAGAGATCGAACTACTTTACATTCGAATTTCTGAAGTAACATTTGAAAGATAGAAGAACTTCAAATTTGATTTCTGAAGTTGCATTGAAGAGATTGAACTACTTCAGATCCGAGCGGGTACACTTTGCAAAATTTTGTGCAATACGGGTATAACTTCAATGGTGGCCCCAAAAGTGGGTATATATGAAATGTCTCTTACTCATTTAGATAAATTGAGCAAATATCAGTAACCCAAAATAGCAAGGATTAAATAATGCCAAGGAAATGCAACAAAAGGAAGGAATTAGATATAACGCTATGAAAATGGTACCTTGAGAAGAAGTTTAGGTCAGAACTATTTTTATGAATCTGGATACGATCCCCGTCAAATTTGCACTCAACAACTACTTCCTTCCCATGAAGCTGTTGACATATTAACTACTTTAGCATGAGACAAAGGTAATTAATAGTAAATCTAACATCGTTAGAAAGACTTGGTGTGTGAAAGGGAGGGAGGGGGGGTTAGAGAGAGGGGATAAACAAGGAGATAAAATAGCAAATATGAGAAAACCTTTTTCCACGCAGCAGATGCATTACTGACCCTAAGAGCCAGCTGAGGGCGGACCGCTTTTCCAACTTCAATGTCCTGAGGAAAACAACACCAGGTGCAATCACTCAGCTGGACATGTATAAGAATGCAAAACTTGAGACAGGGGAGAACTTAAATGATATTAACATCATGATGTTATCAATGACATACCACCTCAAAAACTAAAAGGATCATACTAACTGTTGTAATTTTGCCACGAGCTGCGGAACAGGTTCCTTGAACGGAAAGACCTTTTCAACACTGTTTCTTGATATGAAATATGTTTGTATATGCTTGTCACATTCAAACTCCGCTTACGGGAGCTTCGCATAATCAGTCCCAAGTTCGAACAAAGGAGGATGGTTGTGTTATGACGCTTAACATAAAAATTAAATATTGTTATTTGTGGGTTTGAAGCATAGTTGATTAATTGATAAATTATTTTCATATTCGACTTGAACAATGATACAAATGTCACAATCATTTCTATATCACTTTGTTGACAGCAACAAAATACTAATTCTCTACTTTGGCACTCTTTTACTGCCTTCTCTATAACTCTGTCCTGCATATGATACAGATTCTTTACCTTCCCACTCCTTTACTGTTGCACACTGTAAGATTTTCGCTAAGCTTTCCGTTCACATTCATGCTCTTAGTTGTTCAAAGAGGTGTTTGACATGTTGAGAAGGTGTAGAACTCTGAAATCTTGTGAAAGGCGATAAGGATGTCTGGCAAAGGGTAGAGGTAGTTTAGAGTGGTTTTGAAAGAGTGATGGGGGAAATGTGAAACATAGCATAACTTCAGGGATGCACAGCTATTGATATTACAGGAATTTGACCATCGTTTCTGAAGCAAAATTGTAGAACTTGGAGTCTAGTTTACAATGCATCAAATGGTTCGTAATATTTGGATGTTCCTACAAAAAGTTGTGGGCATTTTACTGAAAGCTGTCTATCGGACAATCATGTGCATGCATCGGAGGCCTGTCCGGCCTGCACGTGATAGCAGAAAAATGAAAATTCTGCTTTCATTGTTTCTTATGTATGGCCGAAAAATGGGCTCTCTTACAGGCACTTCCCAATATCTTCAGCCTATAAAAGGACCGAAATTGAAACTTTTTTCATTTCTTTCATCTCCAAAAGGTAGGACACGACCTTGAGAGGGGATACCTTACCCTTCTCATTACTGTAACTGCACAAGTTACTTCACTGTGAGAAAATAACCCTTATCTGGATTTCTACACTCAGGATTTTCCTACCAGAATTGATGTTAAAGATCGCTTAGGAGTTAGCCAACCCTAAATTGCCTACAATTATTTTAAGTTAAGGAACATCACATATTTTCACTGGATTGTTGATGGTTCTATGGACTATAAATGCATAAGTTACTTGAGACTGAGAAAACTATTTCTTCCTGAAATTTCTTCTTCTACTAAATTTATGTCAATGTTATCAAAGGCGCGCTTAAGCCCTGAAGCAAGGCTCAAAACATGTTGAGCGCTTCGCCTCGCTTAGCGGGCGCTTCAGTGTTGTCATCAAGGCTCTAAGGCATACTTTTCCTTATCAATGAGTGTAATCTTGAAGAGACGACACTAAACAATTGATATTTCACTTTATCATAAACTTTCTTCAATTCATTTGTCCATATATTTGCTATTCATGCTTATAGATGTTAGTCTTGGACTACACATACATATTTATCGTTTTTCTCCATTAGCATCTTTCTTCATTAGCCCACGTTTTGTTTTTTCTGCTTTGCGCTTAAAGCCCCAACAGACCTTAAAGCTTTTTTGCGCTTTTCGCCTTTGATAACACTGATTTATGTACCTGTGATTTAAGCCAAACAAATTGCCTCATCAGTCTTACTTTGTTGCAACTGCTTTACTTTGCTATAGTCTCAGACAAACATGGTTGATCGAAAAAAACTAATTAGTGGATCCATTCATGGTTCGAATCAGTAGACTATGCAGAGCTGCCATCCCTTCAGCTTCAAAAAGAAAGAACAACCCATAGTCGAACTCCATTGCACTTTCCATTGACAGCTTATGTAAGAACATCTCATAAAAATAATACCTACTTCTAATAACTTCAACATATGCAATACAAGAGATTTCATATACACAATATCATATAACAATAATAACTTAATGACATACGTATTCTATATAGTATTCTGTCCAAGCCATACCGTGTACACTTAGTTTTAGTTCCTTTTTTTCCTCATAAATTGTATCATGTTTGAAATGATATTGTCATCATATCCTTTTTTTCTTAAAATCAAAGCAGTGTCACAACCATGTCAATACTACTTAGGGTACATCGTACATGTAATTGCAAGTTTAAAACAACGGGATGACTTATAATGCAACAATTTGGGCACTAATTTATGGTCAACGCAGCAAGTTTCTTTGCCAATTTGAAAGAGCTAACTCATTCCCAAATTGCTCTGTTTTAAGGCATGAGTAAACTCAATATACTAAAGAATGGTCAATGCATAACCTAAACAATCTACATCACTAGGGGCCTGCTCTACATATTCCAGAACCTAATCACCTCCCAGTTGCTTTCCCAGAACATAGCACAGGGGCCTGCTCTACAGATGCTGATGACGAAGAAGATCCAACAGAATTTTCTCCTCGATTACGTCGTCAGCCATCGCCACACAGGGAGCTGGCTTTGATGAGTAACCCAGACTCAGATTTTTCCTCTCAATCAATTTCTGCAGTTCTTCCGGTACGAAGGAGAAGCCAACATGCAAAGGATAGACAGCCCAACAGTTGTTGAAACTTCGAAATGGATNGAGTAACTCAGACTCAGATTTTTCCTCTCAATCAATTTCTGCAGTTCTTCCATTAACATGGTACAAAGGAGAAGCCAGCATGCAAAGAATAGACAAACCAACAGTTGTTGAAACTTCGAAATGGACTAAGATTACCATGGGTAAGGCATGCAAAGCATTTGGGATCAATGCACAGGGATTCGAGCATGAATTGTTGGGCCTAGTTCTAAGGATGGAACAGAGAAGGCAATCCCAGCTACAACAACAAAGGTCACCATCTAAGTTGGGGAAGGAGGGTAAATGCAAAGGGGAAAGGGAAAGAAAGAGACTAATATGTGGGGTGAATTACGATCGGAAGAAACAATAGTTAAAAGGGGTTAAGGGCAGGCATTACCGCTCTGTTTCCGGATGAAATTAAAAATTCTAAGCTGGAATGTGCAGGGGGCGAATGACAGTAGGAAAAAGAGTACTATTAAGTCTCTGGTTCGTAAATGGAAGGTTGATGTCATGTGTTTACAGGAAACCAAAATTGAAGACTGGCCAACATGTGAAGTTTACAACTTATGGGGAAATAGATGGGCTGAATGGGCTGAGTTGAAAGCAAGTGGCAACAGGGGCGGGATTATAGTGGTATGGGATAGAAGACAATGGAACAACATTGAGAATATGCAAGGTTCCTTCTCCATCTCTTGCATTTTAGAGAGTACTCAGGAGGAGTTCAGATGGTGCTATACAGGTATATATGGGCCTCATACCAACCTAGAACGGGATGTCATGTGGCATGAAATTGCAGGTGTAAGGGGTCTATGGGAGGGTCACGGGGTGATTGGGGGGGACTTCAACGTTTGCAGATTTGAAAGAGAAAGACTCAATTGCACAAGGAGATCCAGGGCTATGGGAGTATTCTCTGAAACCATACAGGACTTGTGTTTAATAGATTTGCCACTACAAGGAGCCTGTTACACTTGGACCAGAGGAGAAAATTGCATTCAAGCATCAAGAATTGATAGGTTCCTCATTTCCCCTGAATGGAATGAATCCTTCAAAGCAGTTAAGCAACAAATACTCCCTAGAGTGATCTCTGATCACAAACCTATCATGTTGGAAAGTGGTGATTGGGATGCTAGTCCTTCATATTTCAAATTTGAAAATATGTGGCTGCAATCAGAAGGGTTTATGGAGAAATTGAAAGGGTGGTGGCAGAGTATCTGGTAGTGCAGATTTCATACTCATGCAGAAGCTGAAAACCTTAAAGAAAGATATTACTACCTGGAACAAGGAAGAGTTTGGGAAATTGGAAACCAAAAGGACTAGAGCTTTGACTGAGCTCCTAGCACTTGAACAGGAACAGGAGAGGAGGAACCTCACACAACAGGAGATCACTAACATGATGACTTTGAAAACAAAATTGTAGCAGCTAGCAAGTGCAGAAGAGGTCTCTTGGAGGCAAAAATCAAGGTGTCTTTGGCTTAAAGATGGGGATAGGAATACCAAGTACTTCCAAAAGATTGCAAATTCCAATAGGAGGTACAACAACATCGACAGACTTCAGGTGGGAGAAGAAATTATTGAGGACAAAGAGCAGATTAAAAAGGAGATACTGAATTTCTATGAGGGGCTTTACACTGAGAATGAGGACTGGAGACCTACTGCCACCTTTGAAGACATGGCCAGTATCACAGAAAAAGAAAGTCTCAACCTAGAGGCAATCTTTGAGGAGGAAGAAGTTCTAGCAGCTATACAGTCATGTTCTCCCGACAAGGCACGTGGCCTTGATGGATACACAATGGCATTTTACCACAAAGCATGGGATTTTATTAAGGGAGACATCATGGGAGCACTAAACCACTACCATGATCATTGTTGGATGGTGAGATCATGCAATGCTTCCTTTATTGCTCTGATCCCTAAGAAAAAAAGAGCCATAGAACTCAAAGACTACAGACCAATTAGCCTCATTGGAAGTATTTATAAAATTGCAGCGAAAATTCTTGTAGTAAGACCCAAGTCAGTGATGGAGAAGCTAGTCTCAAATCAGCAAAATGCATTCATAAAGAATAGGAAGATAACTGATGCCTCTTTGATTGCTAATGAAGTCCTGGACTGGCAACTAAAGAGGGGAGGACCAGGCATTCTATGTAAGTTGGACATAGAGAAAGCCTTTGATCAATTAAATTGGATGTATCTTATCTCAATACTTAGACAGATGGGGTTCGGCAGCAGATGGATCAAGTGGATCAAATTTAATATCTCCACGGTCAAGTATTCGATCCTAGTCAACAGAAGCCCAGTTGGTTTCTTCTCACCTCAAAGAGGTTTGAGGCAGGAAGATCCCCTCTCTCCCTTCCTGTTCATACTTGCTATGGAAGGGTTAAGCAGAATGTTAGACAAGGCGAAACGACTACAATGGATAAGAGGATTCGATGTGGGAGTTCAGAGCAATATCAACATCTCATTTGCTATATGCTGATGACACTCTGATTTTCTATGGTGCAGACAGAGATCAGGTGCTTCATCTAAATCTAACTCTTCTTCTTTTTGAAGCACTTTCAGGTTTACATATCAATATGCTCAAGAGTGTGATCTATCCTGTCAATGAAGTTCATAACTTAGAGGAGCTAGCAGGAATTCTGGGCTGTAATACTGGCACACTTCCTACCACGTACCTGGGCATACCACTGGGAGCAAAGCACAACTCTTCAACAATATGGAACGGGGTCATTGAGAAATTTGAGAGAAGATTAGCCTCCTGGCAGATGCAATACCTTTCGATGGGTGGCAGACTCGCACTAATTAATAGTGTCCTAGATAGCATTCCCACATACTACATGTCACTACATCATATGCCCGGCAAAGTGTTAAATCAGTTAGATAGGATGAGGAGAAATTTCCTTTGGGAAGGGAATAGCACTGAACATAAGTTTCACTTGGTGAAGTGGAAAAAGGTCATCCTCCCAAAACACCAAGGAGGATTGGGAATCAAGGACCTGGCAATTCACAACAAATGCCTACTGATGAAGTGGCTTTGGAGGTACACACAAGAGGAGCAACCTTTGTGGAAGATGGTGGTCAATGCTAAGCACGGAACTCAAGGCAATTGGTGCACTAAACTCACAAGAGCACCCCACGGGGTGGGAGTGTGGAAGTGCATACGCAGATTGTGGGAGGAATTCTCTGAACACCACCATCTCACATTAGGGAATGGCAACAAATCAAATTTTGGAAGGATAAATGGTTTGGGAATTCAGCCCTAAGAACTGACTATCCTAACCTGTTTCAGATTGCAAGTGATCCAGACTCTACAATCATTCAAAATAAA
>MDKI01259729.1:0-27865 GCA_005239505.1 Nicotiana paniculata | reverse complement strand
TGAATCCTTGGGGCATGCTTTATTTAAATCAGTATAATCTACGCATACTCTCCACTTGCCATTTCTTTTAGGTACTACCACGGTTTTTGTCAACCAGTTAGGGTACGTTAACTCTCGTATCGAAAAAACCTTCAAGAGTTTCTGTACCTCTTCGTCGATCACTTGTTTCTTGAATGGTCCTTGCTTTCTTTTCTTCTTCTTAACATGTACGAAGGATAGATCTTCATTTAGTTTATGAGTCATCACTTCTTGTGGGATGCCTGTCATATCTGAGTGGGACCATGCAAAACAGTCTGCGTTAGCCTTTAAATAATCAATTAACTTACCTCTTCGAATGGGTCTTAGCCTGTGCCTATATACACTTTTTGCTTAGGTTTTTGTTCAGTTAACGGAACAGCTTCGAGCTCCTCTGTAGTTGTTTTGATGTGCTCATCTTCCTCCAGTTCATGAATGACGTCCGGTCTGGAATCTGCATCTGTGTGGTACAGTACACCTTTCGTGGTAAATTTACTCTTCTGCTCGTAAGTATTTCCTTTCGTGCATGTTTCAGCAATAATATCTTTCGTACCTATTTGGGCAGTAATTTTTTCCATGTCTTTTTGGGTGGTGTTACCTGTTTGGGAGATTTCCTTATCTCGTAATTCTTCCAATTTTATTTTCTTGTTGTAGTGTACCACATAATTTTTATTTTTTGCGGTCTGCTGATCTCCTTTGATTCGTTGAATCCCCCACTCAGAGGGAAATTTAATTACCTGATGCAACGTGGAGAATATAGCTTTCATGTCGTGGATCCATGGCTTTCCAATGATCACGTTATAATCCATGTGAGTATCGATTACTTGGAACCTAGCTCTTTTGATCACCCCATCAGCATAGGTGTTAAGCTCAATTTCTCATTTTGTTATAATCGTAGAGTTATCAAACCCGGATATGGCTCGTGCTTTTGAGATTACTTGATTCCCCAGTAGCATTTCTTCCACGACTCTTAGCAAAATGATATTGACTGAACTTCCTGGATCAATCAACACTCTTTTCACGTTAGTGTCATGAATAAGTAGAGATATTACCAGAGCATCATTGTGCGGAAGCATTAATCTGTTTCTATATGCATCATCGAAGTTATATCGTCCTCTCCACGAGCACGTTTCCCGTGTGTAATTGTGAACTTTGTGGTTGTTTTTCAAATCACTCTGTTTACTTCTTCACCGCCGTGCATTACGTTAACGGTTCGTTTTGGAGATGGAGGCTTTGGGGGCTCCTTCTTGTTCCTCATGTATGCCTGTTTACCTTTATCACTAAATAATTCTGTTAAATAGCCTTGTTTTAACAAATTTTCTACTTCTCCTTGTAGAAATCTGCAATCCACAGTTTTACGCCCATGATCGTTGTGAAATTCACACCAGTGATCTGGGTTTCTTCTACTTGGATTTGACTGCATCTCTTTGGGCCAATTGACCGTGTCTCCCATGCTCTTCAATATTGAGACAAGTTCAGTCGTACTTACGTTAAAGGTATGATCCCCAATTTGGGTACTACCTCTAGGTCGTTCATCTCGATCTTTTCTAGATCTAGACGAGGATGAGATTACATCTCTTCCTTGTAGTGTATAGTCCGACCTAGTATTTTTGAACCTGGAGCGGATATCGCATCCCGAGGGTCCTAAGTAAGGATCGTACCTATTTTTACCTGATCTTCTATCTGATTCAGGTCGTCTGGATCTGAAATGATCTTCATCTCTCGAACGAGCAATGATATCGTCTTCTATTCTGAGTTTAGTACTGTACCTGTTATATACATCATTCCATGTTGTGGCAGGGAATTCTCTTAGATTCTCCTTAAGTCGCCTGGTGGCTTCTGAGCTTTTATCGTCCAAATTGCTTGCAAATGCCATGGCTGCCCAATTATCAGGCACCCTAGGTAACTGCATTCTTTCTCATTGAAACCTATCTACAAACTCACGGAGTAGTTCCGTGTCTCCTTGTTTTATTTTGAATATGTCTTCCATTCTCTTCTCAACTTTTTGTGCACCAGAGTGTGCTTTTATAAATGAATCTGCAAGCTCAGCAAAAGAGTCAATAGAATTTTCAGTTGCCTTTTACCCCAGTTGTGAAAGTGGTCACATGGTCACGTGGGTCAGTTGTTCCATCATATTTGGGAACGTCAGGCATTTTAAACTTCTTGGGTATAGGCAAAGATTCCGCACTAGGCTTCCACGGTTGTTGAGAATATCTATCAACATCGATGCCTTTGATGACAGGTGGTACACCAGGAATTTGTTCGATGTGATTGTTCTGCTCCTTTATCTGTTTCTGCATGGTTAACAGTAAATTTTGTAATTCTGAGTTATTAGATATACCTGGTCTCGTTTGAGAGATTCATTAGGAGTATCTCCTCATCCTGAGTTTGCCAACCCAAATTGAGGATTTTCCATGGTGATGGTGTTATTGGGGGTGACGTTGGCGGTGTAGGCAATGCTACGGTAATCCTCTCGCAAATTCCTGCAAAGCTTGGCTCACATACTCTACAATCATTTGCTTTACATGATCTTGTTCCACAGTTTGATCATTATTACCATGGTTGTTATTGGATCTTTCTGGGGATTGTTCCCTGAACCACGTGGGGTTCCTGAAGGTGATGGAACTAGGGTTCCACTTCTTTGTTGGCTGTTGTCATTGGAGTTTGACATAATTCAAACGATATTACTTGGAAAGTAAACAAAGATTATCAGATTCCCGGTAACAGAACCAATTTGTTTAACCAAAGAATTAGACCCTTTGACTAAAGCTTATTTTTAAGATGAATACGGGTTACTGATAATCGAGATAATGGAAAAATTAATAATAGACAATATTATAGAAATAAAAGATTGAATTTGATTGTATTTCGACAATCAGATGCCTTTACAAGCTGCATTCCCCTCCCTTATATAGGAGATTCTTATAATGTACGACTGCTGCTATGGTCACTCATTAATAACTAATTATGACATTAATGAGGCGTTACAAAAGATAACGGTAAATATGGGTTCAGTTACATAATGTTCGAGTAATCAATTGTGGATTCGTGAATCTGCCCGTGGCTTTGTCTAGATTCATTCTGACCGTGCCTCTCTCCCGTTTTGATCTAATTGGACTTCCCACGGCTGATAAGTTCGTGGGTTTGCTGAACCGTGTCTCTTTGTACCGTACCTCTTCAAAGAGTTATTTCCAGCTATCGTGTTTTCCCGTATCCACGTGACTAGCTGAGTTGTCAAAAGTTGGCTTACATGTGAAACTCTTTTTTACCAATACATTCTATATGATGAAGTGTTCACCCTGTTGGTGGTTCAGAAGTTATAACGGAATTCTTGCGTTACCTCATATTGGCATGTTAGGTGCGGTAAGCAGTATGTAACTGGGAGTAAAAATCGATATTGCGATCGGTGTTAATAAGGATGTCATGAGCTCGGGAGAGCAAGAAAAAGTGATTTGAAAGTTCTGAGTAAGCTGGTGTTATCTTTAGTGTCACCTGAGATTGACATTCGGTGGAAGAGGCTTTGTACCTTGGTTATGGGTTCTTGATTTGTCTTACAGCGTAGTATGGCCAGTGGTGGATTGTGGGGTGTTTGTGTCGGCTATGATCGTTGTTCTCGCGTATTATGAGAGAAAGTGGGTTAATGTGGACCCAGGTGAAGCTATTAGCTTATTTTGGTGCGAGCAAGGTAGACTCGATGTTTGTGGATGGATTTAAATATGATTATGGGTTCCATATGAGCCAGGCATGTTCATTTCAGTAGAGCGCTTTTTCATGGAAAGGTATTAGGACAGCAGATGTTGTCCCATCTTCATCAAATTCATGTGATATTGTGATTTGTTCCGTGTGAGTTGTGAAATGGCTTGATAATTTCCTATGTGTCGAGGTCCCGCATAGTGGGGATGTTATGTGAGCAGGATAGCTCTTGAGATCCAGAGTGTATATATATATATATATATCGCACCTCAGTTGTGTTTGAGTTTTGTTGCATGCGGCTCTATCGGTCTCCCCAGGATGGTATTATGCACTAACCGTGCTTATGACCGATATTCGGTAATGTGTAATAGTGATAAAGTCAGTTCCATATGTATTTCCTCATGTGAGTTTTATGATGGGATCGGGTGACACGCCGCCACGGGTATGTTATTTGGATCGGGTTGCACGCCGCAACAGTGTGATGATGAGAAGGGTTAATGTATATTTATTTTCTTTCTTTTACTTCCTATTTTCTGAGAAAGTTCATATTAGTTGTGTGAGTTGAATAGTCCCTTCCTGAGTCATTTCTTATCTATCATGTTCGAGTTATGGCCTATCGGCACGATGTGGTATCATGTGAGGTTGTTGGTCATGTTTGAGGTGATTTGTTGTTTGAGTAGTTCACACTGGTGAGACGAGATTATCGGATCAGGGATCAGTGCAATAAGGTTATGTGAAGTGTATATTAAAGAACAAATACCAATATTCAAGTTCGTAATGAGGTGATGATTCAAGTCAAGATGAGTTATTCAACGATTTGTTAACTCTGCAGTTGGGTATGAATTTCTGCACATTTCCTCTGTTGTGGTGGTATCTTCAGCATTATAGCAGGATGTATGTATATTTGTTATGAGGTGCATCGGGAGCACCAGATTCGTGAAATTTTGGCTATTAAGGTTCAGGGAGTGTCATTGTGGTCAAATGATGAGTTATGCGGTGCATGGTGCTGATTCAGCAAAGGTATGCGGTCATGTTCTAGTACATCGTGTAGTAGTTGATACGGTAGTTATATATTGGAACTAGGCGTGGTAGAGAAATTCCAGGTATTTCAATAAATTCTGAGCTTATCATATGGATAAAAGAAGAAATCTTCAGATTTGATCAAGCTATGTACTCAATTGGGTTGTGGTAGCACGGGAAAGTGCCCGAGGTTTTAAACAGTTATTTCAGATAACTCCAGAGCAGTTCTTGGCACGTTCGAGGACGAACGTCTGTTTAAGTGGGGAAGAATGTAACGACCCGACCGGTCGTTTTGAGCTCTGGCGCGTCGTTTGGCGGTTTGAGGCTGTGAGCAACTCCTTTTCAGGTATTATGACTTGTAGGTGTTTTCGGAACTGAATTCTGGGGAGTTTAAAGTTGATTTGGAAAAAAAATTCTCATTTCAGAAGCCTTAAGTTGGAAGAATCAACTAAGATTGGGATTTTGAGTAAACGACCTCCGAATTAGGATTTAAAGGTTCCTGCAGGTTCGTATGATGATTTCGGACTTGGGCGTATGTCGGGATCGGGTTTTGGATAACCCGGGAGCATTTCGATGCATATTGTGGAAGTCAGCATTTTTGAAGAAATTTTGTAAGTTTGGCCTGAACCGCATTTCAGTTATGTTGATGACCGTTTGGGATTCCGAGTCTGGGAATATCTTTGTATGGTGATTCTGGAGTTGGGAACACGATCGAAAGTAAATTTGGATGTCCGTAGGTCATTTTGGAGTCATTTGGCTAAAGATAGAAATTTGAAGGTTTTTGAGAAATCCGACTGGAAGTGGAAATTTTGATATCGGGGTCGGAATGCGATTCCGGAAGTTGGACCAGGTCCGTAATGTCGAATATGACTTGTGAGCAAAATTTGGGGTCAATCGGACGTGATTTGATAGGTTTCGGCATCAGATGTAGAAGTTGGAAATTTCTAAGTTCATAAAGTTTGAGTTTGAGTGCGATTCGTGATTCCGGCGTTGCTTGATGGGATTTGAGGCCTCGATCAAGTCCGTGGGATGTTATGGGACTGAGTCGTGTGATTTGGACGGGGTCTCGGGGGCCTTGGGTGTGTCTCGGGGATATTTCGAACCATTTTTCTTTGTTTTGCTGTTGTTGTATTCTGGTGTATCTGGTGTGCTATGCGACCGCGGTCCCTTGTGTGCGATCGCATAGAAGGAAAATTTGAGAGTTGCTGGTTTGCCTTGTGTGTTCGCGGAGAAGGGAGTGCGAACGTGGTGGCTTGGGTTGTGATCTCTACGCGGACGCGGGGTCAGGTGTGCGAACGCGTAGAGGAAAGCGGAGCTGGGGGCCTGGGGGCCCTTTGGCCTATGCGAACACGGGTAGGGGACCGCGAACATGGAGTGTTGGCTCGAGGAGGCTATGCGAACGCGCTCAGGGTGTCGCAAACGCAGAGAGTAATTGGGGCCTTGGCAGATTAGTTAATATAAGAAATTTTGGCCATTTCCTCACTATTTTCATCTTGGCATGGCGATTTTGGGAGGCTTCAAGGGGGATTTTCATCATGCATATCAAGGTAACTAAATTACTCCTGTTTTTAAGTTAAATACAAGATTATATGCATGGATTAGACATGGAAATTGGTAGGAAATTGGGAAATCTTAAAGGAACCTAGAAAATGGTAATTTGGGTTTTTAGCCACGAATTTGAGCATGGAATTTCGAGTAAATTGTATATTTGAACTAGTAAAGCTATGGGTAGAATGTATCTTCGAGAAATTTCGGATTCCGGGCACGTGGGCCCGAGGGCATTTTGGTCATTTCACTTAGCGGAGTTGGGAAATTATATAATTTGGAATTGTTGCGAATATTAGAGTATATTTTCATTGGTTTGTCGTTGTTTGGATAGTTTTGGAGCGTTGTGCAACGATTTGAGTCGTCGGAAGGACTTGGAGGCCGGTTATGAAATTTCGGAGCGCGGTAAGTCTCTTTTCTAACTTTGTGAGGGGGAATTGTCCCCTTAGGTGAAGTAATTAAGTATGTGTTACTATCTTCTGGGGCTACGTATGTACGAGGTGACGGGAGTCCGTGTGTAGCTACTATTATTCCATGTCCGGGTAGCCTAGGACCCACTAGCATACCTTGTTTGTTGTACCTGTGATCTTGTCTGTAATATTAGACTGCTAATATAATCGAAAATTGTAATCAAATGACTACGGAAGATTAGAGTTTATTTTCTTAATCATCTAAAAAGAGAATTGATTTCCTTCGCGCGCAATTGTATTTCCAGATAAGGTTGTATTATTAAACATTATAAAAACTTGGCAAGTGAATATCGAAAAAGGAATTAAATAATATTTTGTGGTTTTTAAAAGAGAAATCGGTCATTTACTTGAGTATTTGTGCTCCCGACGTATTCGGGGTGGATTGTTGATTGTGCATGTCTGCATGTGACCGCTTCGCAATTTATATTCCGCGAGCGGAGTGTTATTTCCCCCACTCTCATGGGAGCGGGTCGTACGCCACGGCGGATTGAAAAATGCACTTATGGTACGGGCCGTTTGATCCTCGACAGTGCATAGATATGGTTATTTTATTGAAAGATGCACTTATGGTTCGGGCCGTTCGACCCTCGGTAGTGCATAGACATGACTACTATATTGAGAGGTGCATTTATGGTACAGGCCGCACGATCCTCGGCAGTGCACAGAGATGATTATTATGACGGCTCAGGATGGTTGTCCTTATACTGTATGCGCATGCTAAATTGTTCAATGTTTTTCATGATTTTTGAAGTGATCAGATATTTGGGGTAAAATAAAGAAGAAATTGTTATTTAAGATATTTGGGAAAATAATGAGAAAGTGGTAACTGTTTGCTTACTTCCAGTATTTACTTGGATTTCAGTGAATTATATATATGCTGCTTTACTACCTTTACATGCTTATCATGTTCATCTTATGCTGTTAAATTAATTGTTGGACCCTAGTGAGTGTCTAATTCGACCTCTTGCCACTACCTCTCCGAGGTTAGGCGGGCGACTTACTGAGTACATGCTGTTTTTGTACTCATTCTACACTTGATGTGCATTTTTATTGCACAGGTACCTTCATAATTACATGGCTGGTTGGAGTCTTAGGCGAGCTGCACCATCCGGAGGCGATCCGCAGCTGATAGAGTCTCTCTCGTACTGTATTTATTTTTATTTTAAATTTCCTTGTCCAATTTGTATTTCGGACAGGCTTTGTGATGATTGTATAAATTCTTAGAAATCGCTCATGTACTTGTGACACCGGGTTCTCGGATGTGTTGGGATATAATTTCTAAAATGGAATGTTCAAACTATTGTTTTGCTCAAAAGATTTTATTTATTTAATATGTAATAAAGTGTAAGGAAATTCTTCTTCATAAATTGATGAAACAGGAAATTGTTTCAACTAATTAATGTTTGGCTTGCCTGACAATGATGTCCCGCGCCATCACGACCTTACGGATTATGGGTCGTGACACTAATGATATGAAAAATGAATCAAAGAACAATATGTGTTGGGGATCAAAAAGGTTAAAATGATGTAAGTAATCTAAAGCACCCATAATTTTACCAGGAGAATGTCCTAGGGGTGAGAAGGCCTATCCGGTCTGGCTGGGATCGGACTCCATGTCGTACACATGGATGACTTGATATTGTGATATGATTATGATTTGATGATGATTATTGTCCTTGCTGTTTTCAGTTGAGATGGCCTAGCCGATCGGGCAGAGATCGGACTCCGCGTGCTGTGCACGAGCCACAGTGTTAGCCTAGCCGATTCGGGCAGAGATCGGACTCCGTGAAAACAAGCCACGATGGTTATATGTGATGTGATCGAAATTCGGACCTCACCTAGTATGGCTTATCCAATCGGGCAGAGATTGGACTCCGTTTGACAACGACACGGTGGATCAGTAATAATAATAACAAGATGAAATCTAAAAGAACATTAACCCAAAGATGGAAAAACGGGATGAAGGATGTGGTAACTCTTGGTTGTGTTTTTCCTTGCTTCGGCGTATTGTTGCATGATGCCTCTCTTTGTGTTGATTGTTGATGTTTATCCTATCTAGAGTAGGTTTGTTCATACATACTAGTAATATTCAATGGTACTAACTTCCCTTTTGCCGGGGGCGCTACATCTTTTATATGGATGTAGGTGGTTCCATAGCAGGTAGCTCTGATCGCTGATAGTGGTGCCTTCTCTTCATCTCTTCAGCAGTCTTGGTGAGCCCCACTTCCTCTCGGGGCTGTGTGTAGTACGTGTTGTCTTAGTTTGTTTATGTCGTTTCTTTTGAGGTATACCCGGGGCCTTGTTACAGGCAAGTCTATGTATTCTTCTCCGTACTCTTAGAGGCTCCGTAGACACTATGTGGGTGGTAAATATATTTTGGGTAGTTGTTGTACTTACTCGTAATCGTGGCCCTGTATCGGGAATGTAATATTTAGTATGTATGTTTTGGTAAGATCTAATGTTAAAACGTTAAAAGAGGAAAAATGGACTTTATGTTGTGAATCCATATTTTTTATTTTGTCTTGCTATTTCATATGAATAATGTATGCTATAAACACGGGAAAACGCATTGGGTAGGAAAGGCAAATCAGGTTCGCTTGACCGGGTTCATTCGGTTAGGCGCCGGTCCCGTCCCTCAGTTTTGGGGCGTGACAGACTTGGTATCAGAGCCTAGGTTTTAAAGTGTCCTAGGATGTCTCGGAGCTGTGTCTAGTAGAGCCCTTCTTATCGGTGTGTTGTCGACCACATCTATAATTAGGGGGCTACATGGACATTTAGGAATTTCACCCTTCTTTGATACTCCAATCGTGCGATAGAGCTCAAGTTAGGGAGTTAGTTTTCTCTCCAAGCCCTACTCTCAAAATGAGTAATCATGATACCATAATCCGCGAATTTGAAGCCATGAGGAGGGAGTGATCCCACCATTGAGTCCGAGGGGATTGCCCAAGGACTTGTTAGGAGAATGTATTGAGTTGTGGAGGGATTGGTAGAACCTATCGGTAAGAGGGGAGTATCCTTGTCCCTATTGATGTCACTGAACCACCAAATCCTATAGTATATCGACATGGTACCAACGTACGTTAGGGATGTGGAGTCGAGGGGCGATTCAGCTATTGCGCTATCAACCTAAGGTCACCAAGTAAGTCACCCCTTAGCACAACCAACGTACTCTTGTTGTGTATGTATATCCACATTGAAGAACTTTCATAGGCATGGTATTAGTAAATGTTGGAGTCACAAACCATTGCATGCACCTACTCTTTGAACGAGATCCAATATTTCTTGAATCCACTCTACCGCAAATTTTCTTATATGCAATCTCTTATGACATCGAGCTCTATAATCATGTCCTTGAATTGAGTTGTAGCTATAGAATTACCATTTCCGACGCACCTGTCTAAACTCTAACAAGGGACTATACCCGAAGAATTTCTTCCCGAATGAATGAATGGACAATTCTAATATTTTCGCACAAAATAAAAGGATATTTTCTCTCGACCATTTATTCTTGTCTTTCGAAACCCTAGGCCATTTCTCTTCAAGTTTTTGCATCATCTGAATGTTGACATAGTTTCATAGTGAAGATCTTGCCTTGTGTCATCATCATCTCTAGTATGGTAATGCATCGCTCTATCTTTGTTGAGACTTTCATTTTGGCCTAGTGGTCAAAATCGGCAAGATTTTCTTATTTGTTTGGCGAGAATCTCCCACTTCTCCGACAGGTTATTTTTAGAATTTGGTCTACTCAATTACTTTTAAACATTATTAAATCTCCATCGAAGCTGGTGTCCGTTGAGCCTCCATGTAGCTGGATCAGGCTGCTTATTCTTGTTGCCCATCTGATTCTTGAAAGTTGTTCTTCTTCTGGTTGTAAGGAAGACGAGCATTTTCGCTCCTTCTTTGGTTTGCATAATACTTATTTGAGTGTCGCTATATGTTAATTTCTCTATGTTTCTACTAATCCAACTGATTTTGATGTTTGTAGTGACTCCCCTAGCCATGAAGCTATTGGGTTTAATCCTAAAACCTCAAGTTCCCTTTTTGTTAGTTCATCTGACATACCCGGCTTTCCCCTAGTTGATGACCTATTTCTCAGTTCCAATTTTGAGGGCTGAAGAAAGAGCATAATTTTGTCCCTGGTATCTAGAAATACAATTTCTTTTATCAATAGTAATCCACTCAAATTCTTTACCAATTCCGCTGAATACAGGAAATGGGATAGATGTAACAATACCTTTATTTTCTGGTTAACTTGTTTTCGGTCCTCTGATATTACTGGGGTTTTCAGTATTATGACATAACTAAAGAAAGATATACAATTATAGGTGGAAAGACAAGTCAATCCATCCTCTTACTTTAACTACAAACCTTCTTCATTCACTATTGGCTATATTATTCCTTCTCAATCCTATCCCCTTAGAAGCACTATCCTTAAAGGTTGAACTCTGAACTAGAAAGAGTCGCTCTAATTTGAAAATACTTCTAGATATCTGGTCAATGGTTTAATAAGTGCCACAAATTACATGGGTTCCCACTTCACTTCAAGTTCATCAAGGGTTGATAGCATGCCGCAATTTCTGAACCATCTATGCATGTGCTAATCTAATAATCCTCTTCCCAGTCTAACTCCTGCTTTTATTTTTGGGGTTCACCAAGGAGAAACATACCTAGTAACACATTCATATGTCAATCCTTTCTCTCGGCCAAGTCTTATAGCATCTCCAAATTTGGTTGGTAATAATTGGTTGTGTAGAAGTGTGTTGTAGTGCTTCGTTGTGAAGCAGAGTTTCTAAACGTAATTGGATTTTTAAATTATTAATCTATACATCATGTGACTATATGCGGAGATCTTCTTTCAAAAATTTAGCTCCTCGTATCCCTTATATTATCACCTTTCCTGGTGGTTACGATGTAAAGGTCACTTCTATATGCTCTCTCACTTCCTTTTTGTTTGTCTTGCATCATGTGTTGTTCATCCGTAATCTTCAATGCGATATTATCTCAATTTCTCGACTAGTTATCCAACTATATGATTTGAGTTAATTAGACTCACTTTTATGTACTCTACAAGCCCCCTTAGAGTGGGCAAATTTCCCCTTTACTACAAACTTCTAATGTCTTCAACTCTGTTTAAGCTTGTTGATTCCAAGTGGTGCTCTTAGTTGTGCTGCCTTGCTATCTATTTTCATCTAGTAACTCTCCTTGTGAATCTAATTTTATGCTTTATGGCATCGAGGGTCGGGGTATGTTCCTTTTGTTAGGATAAAAGATATTGCTCGCACTCCTTCTGAGATTTTCTCCTATAAAAATCATCTACCCGCTCTGCTTGTCCCTATGACTAGATAACTCAGGTTACTCATCTTCGATAAGTGCATTACAACTTCTCACCCTTTCATAATTATTCATATGATCACTTCGAGGCCTTATTCTACACTACCTCGTAATGATTTTAAGTACTTTCTCACCATTGTTGACAATTTTCTAGGGCTATGAGGGCTTGTCTCATGGGTTCCAAAAGTAATGATTTTCCTTAAAGTTCAAGATTAAATTGCCATGATTTCAAACCAAAGTGTGTCCCCTTTTCAAAAGTCATAAATGGGTCGGATTTGATGAGGTTATGTGGCTCTCTGCTCACTCGGCTCCTAGGAGTATTGACAACGTCATTGTCATGACTCATGTATGGGAATTTTTCTAGCTATGGCATTCCACCGGCTTAGGAAGGGTTATATCGTTTGAATTATGATAATCTCATAAGTACGCGACTTCTTTTCCATCCTCATGCGCTTGTTGCATTAAGTATTTGTGTCGCTTATTGTTAGGAGTGAAATCAAATTCCACGTATTTCATTTGCGGCCTCAATCACACCCATGTTTCAAGAGTTTTACCATTTGAGCTCAACTACTTACCTTACACTCAGGGACACAACCGACGTATCCTACTTGATCACTTCTTTAAAATCTCAAGTTCACATACATGGTATTCACCTTATCTAAGAGTACTAGTTACCACTATGATTCACTTATCTGATAATTGACGTAGTCACCTGGATTAAACCATTTCGGCATCGTTAATAGAAATCCCCGTGTCTCTTAGCATATAACTTCATGAAATAATCTGCTCAGCACATTAATGGATTCCCGAATAATTCCAGCCCAATCTTGAACATCGTTGCTCCTTACTGTATTAGGTCTATTTGGTATTGAAGGTTCAAACGTGTCAAAGTCACCATGTGATCTCATATAATCAATAGGTAATTTTATGGTCAATCTATTATGGCACATCTTAGAGTAATCGTGAAGGTCACCACGGGTTTAGTTTGGGTGTTCGCATAGAGATTTAGAATTCAGGAGGGTGAACCGGTTATTCTCAAAAATTTCCCCTGTAGATGTTATGTGAATTGATAATGAAGAGTACATAAGCGCATTTCCCATTAGGTCGCACTAGGAGTATGATGTTTTCCCGTAGTTGTTCCTCATGTATTTGTGTTTTCGCATGTCTATGCCTAAAAAGGTAGTTGGATATCCTTTGTGTATCATCCTGGTGTAAATTATCGAAGGTGAAGTTAATGGATAGTTAGCTTATGCGAGGTATCTAGCTATCATCTTCGTTAGATAAGTTTAGGGGTTGGGATTGCTTCCTTGAATGTGTTATGGCAAAGCTTTTAAGTCTAGGGGGCCACCTTGAAGGCCGAAAGTGTTGTGGAAGGAAAAATACTTTCGCTTGATTGTATATCAATAAGTTTTGACTTGAAAGGTACCTTATTGGTGTTATGATCTAAAAATGTGCAGACCATGTTCAGGTGTCATTATGATAATGTAGTTCTTGTGATGTTGAGAATTAGTGTTATGGGTAAATATATTGTGGCGCTTTGTCGAGTTATTGATGAGCTTTTAGGATGTTTTTGGGTGATTCACTGATAGGTGGATAAGCCTAGTTACAAAGGAGATGCTGCCGAAATTTCTGAAAAATTTGGGAGTTAGTCAAAATTTAGGGACTTGAGGTAGGATAGAAAAGAGATATGTTATGTTAGGAATTTGGGTCAGGATCTACCTCTCATTCGAGGACGAATGATCCTAAGCAGGGGAGAATGTAAGGCCCCGAAAAATTTTACTAGCAATATTGTATTTCAGGGTGTCAGGTAGGCTAATTTTAATATTTTATGTCCTATAAATATGACGTAAATGAATTGGATGTGGTGAATAATTGTATGAGTCATATAATAATTAATTTTAGGTCCAATGAGAAGCCTAATTCTAAGCCAAATGGGAAAATTTCATAATAGGCTAAAATTCCAAAGGTACTTGCACTAGTCCACATTTTTAACGAGAATATATAAATTTATATAAGGTATTATATGATGAATAACCTATCAAATAAAAGTTCCTTAATTCTAGTTTCCAACTCTTCAAACCGTTCGTCATTTAGACATTCCTACACAAAGTTATGATCAAATTACCAAAAGCTGGAAAAATACGATCCTGTGTCGAATCTGCGATCGCATTTCTGTCGCATTTACTCTGCGATCGCAAATCGGGCCAGTGTTGCCCAAGTTTGGGCACCTATTTTGCGATGCATTTTGCGGCCTACATTCTTGTTTTGCGGTCCATTATGCGATCGCAAACCCTGTTTCGGAGGCTTATTTTTTCTATTTTTATAACCCGATCCCATTTTCATAAATAGGTTTAGGGGTTTCATTTGGGATCATTTTCTATTGATTTTAGAGAGAGATGAGAGCATATAGAGAGGTAAAGAAGGGTTCTAACTTCATAATCACCCAATCTTGCTCAAGTCTTCAAGAATCAAGGAAGATAACCTTAGATTATCCTTCATCCGGGTAAGTCCTACTTCCAAAAATTTCATGCAAGAGGTTAAGGGTTCAAATATGTTGTGAGGGTTAGAAATAGGCCATGCATGTGGGACTAAATTGTAGTATGTGATATTAAAGAACTAATTTGGGTAGTTCATGTTAAAATTTGGCTGAGGGAAGAGGGAATTGCCATTTTTAAACCTTGCAGTCTACTTCACATCTTAGGTGTTTGATGAAATTCCTAAGAGAGTTACACCATGGGTAATCCTCCTAATTATTAATCAATTTCCGTTATCTCCTTATAGATTGTTATTGCTAGAGGTGTTGGTGTATTGTATAAACTTAAGGAAAAGCTCTTTGAGCTATGTATGGATAACTCTAATCCTCATAGGATAAACCCATTGTGCTCACTTTCCGGGTATGATTATCTTGTTGGATATCTATGGAATTTATGTGTTTTATGTGCCTAATTGAGAAATTCTTGCTTCTATGTCATTCCATGCTAATACCATATCGTTGTGCTACTTGAGTATATGAGTTGTGATCTTTATGTTCCTCCTTCTACTATGTGTGCGATCCTTGCATATGATGGGTGTGGTAAATATGAAAGATTTGAATGGTATGAAATATGAATCAAAAAGTTGCTATGATATGAAATGTGGGTAAAGAGATGTAATTATGTGAAATGCGAAACATGAGGTTGAATTGTTATGAAGCACGAAACAATAGATTGGGAAATTGTGAAACATGAATTAATGGAATAGATGGTTATGGAATATGGATTAAAGGATGAATTGTTGTAAAATGTGAATCAAAAGATTCTAATGATATGAAATACGAATCAAAGAACAATATGTGTTGGGGATCAAAAAGGATAAAAATGATGTAAGTAATATAAAGCACCCATAATTGTACTAGGAGAATGTCCTAGGGGTGAGAAGACCTATCCGGTCTGGCTGGATCGGACTCCATGTCGTACACATGGATGACTTGATATTGTGATATGATTATGATGATTATTGTCCTCACTGTTTCAGTTGAGATGGCCTAGCCGATTGGGCAGAGATCGGACTCCGCGTGCTGTGCACGATCCACGGTGTTAGCCTAGCCGATTCGGGCAGAGATCGGATCTGTGAGAACAAGCTACGATGGTTATATGTGATGTGATTGAAATTCGTACCTCACCTAGGATGTCTTAGCCGATCGGGTAGAGATCGAACTCCGTGTGACAACAACACGGTGGATCAGTAATAATAATAACAAGATGAAATCTAAAAGAACATTAACCAAAAGATGGGAAAACGGGATGAAGGATGTGGTAACTCTTGTTTGTGTTTTTCCTTGCTTCCGCGTATTGTTGCATGATGCCTCTATTTGTGTTGATTGTTGATGTTTATCCTATCTAGAGTAGGTTTGTTCATACATACTAGTACTATTCAATGGTACTAACGTCCCTTTTTCTGGGGGCACTACATCTTTTATATGGATGTAGGTGGTTCCATAGCAGGTAGCTCTGATCGCTGATAGTGGTTCCTTCCCTTCATCTCTTCAGCAGTCTTGGTGAGCCCCATTTCCTCTCGGGGCCGTGTGTAGTACATGTTGTCTTAGTTTGTTTATGTCGTTTCTTTTAAGGTATAGCCGGGGCCTTGTTACCGGTAAGTCTATGTATTCTTCTCCGTACTCTTAGAGGCTTCGTAGACACTATGTGGGTGGTAAATATATTTTGGGTAGTTGTTCTACTTACTCGTAATTGTGGCCCCATATTGGGAATGTTGTATTTAGTATGTATGTTTTGGTACGATCTAGTGTTAAAATGTTAAAAGAGGAAAAATGGATTTTATGTTGTGAATCCACGTTTTTTATTTTCTCTTGCTATTTCATATGAATAATGTATGCTATAAACACAGGGAAACGCATTGGGTAGGAAAGGAAAATTAGGTTCGCTTGACCGGGTTCATTCAGTTAGGCGTCGGTCCCATCCCTCGATTTTGGGGCGTGACAGTTTGGCCCATTACAAAGTTCTCCTATCGAAGCCCTCTTTGGCGTGAATTGTTTTCTTCGAGAATGCAACCTCCGAGGATGATGCTTCCCAGTATTTGAGGTTAATTAAAAAGAACCCTTGAATACTTGTTGAATTTCCCTTAGGTAGATATAAGTGTTGCCTCGTTAAAAACCTTGCCGGTAAAACCCATTTGGGTCAAAACCCGATCTAAGGGAAAAAGAGTGCAACGCATGCTTTAAAACCCAAGGTCTTCGAGTTGAGGGGTGCTTTGATGTCATTAATCGATCATCTGCAAGGGGTTAATCTTAAATATAAATAAAAAAAAAATGGAGAAGGTCATACCTCAACAATAGTATCATTTGAGTAGTGATATGTTCCAGTTGTTTGGTAGTTGTTCGCCTTCCATTGTGCTAAGTTTGTAGGATCCTTTTCCTATAATTCTGAGGACTCGGTGTGGTCCTTCCCAATTGGGGCCTAGTTTTCCTTCGTTTGGGTCTCGAGTATTGAGGGTGACTTTCCTTAGGACCAAGTCCCCGACTACGAAATGGCGAAAGTTTTCCCTTCTGTTGTAATACCTCTTGATCCTTTTGCTTTTGTGCGGTCATTCGAACTAGTGCAGCTTCACGTTTTTCACGTAGTAAATCGAGGCTAGTGTTCATGGCCTTGTGGTTCGAATCCTCGGTGGTATGCTGAAACCTGACTCTAGGTTCCCCAACCTCAACCAGAATCAACGCCCTGGACCCATATACTAAAGAAAACAGGGTTTCCCCCGTGCTCGAATTTGACGTCGCTCTATATGCCCATAGCACCCCGGGCAATACTTATGTCCATTTTCCCTTTGCACCATCCAACCTTTTCTTCAAGTTTTTGAATAATGGTTTTGTTTGTGGACTCGACCTGGCCATTTGCGCTCGGGTGATTGGGCGTTGATAGAATACTTTTGATTTTATGTTCCTCGAAGAATTTTGTCACTTTTCTGCCGATGAACTGCTTCCCATTTTCGCATACTATCTCAGCGGTTATCCCGAACCGGCATACAATGTGGTCCCATATGAAGTCGATAACCTCTTTTTCTCTTATTTTTTCGAAGGCCTGCGTTTCTACCCATTTTGAAAAGTAGTCAGTCATAAATAAAATAAATTTAGCTTTACCTGGCATCGTTGGTAGGGGGCCGATGATGTCCATCCCCCATTTCATGAATGGACATGAGGATAGGACCGAATGGAGTTGTTCACCGGGCTTATGGATCATTGGTGTGAACCTTTGGCATTAATCACACCTTCGAACGAACTCCTTGGTATCTTTTCCATGTTATCCCAATAATACCCTACTCTGATCACCTTGCGAACCAAAGAATCGGCACCAGAATGATTCCCACAAGTGCCTTTGTGGATTTCTCGTAATACATAATCGGTGTCCCCCGGTCCCAAATATACTGCCAGTGGTCCGTCAAAGGTTCTTCTATATAATGTTCCATTTTCATCGAGTGAGAATCGAGTTGTTTTGGCTCGTAAGGCCCTTGACTCTTTTGGGTCCGAGGGAGCTTTCCGTGCTTCAATTATTCGACGTACTTACCCATGTCAAATTTGTTGAATATATTTTCGCATGGCCCTCTTCGACCATCGGCCTCGACAATTGGACAACAGTCCTCGGGACAATGTCATCTTCTTCAACCGATGACCCCAAATTTGCGAGTGCATCGGCCTTGCTATTATGTTCTCGAGGTACATGGTCCAGTGTCCATTCCTCGAAGCGATGCAATGTCACTTGAAGTTTGTCTAAGTACCTTTTTATTCTGTCTTCTCGAACCTCGAAGCTCTCGTTCACTTGGTTTACTACCAAAAGAGAGTCACACTTGGCTTCAATGACCTCTGCTCCCAGGCCCTTGGCTAGTTCTAGACCTGCAATCATGGCCTCATACTCGGCCTCATTGTTAGTCAATTTCGAGTTTTTGATAGATTGCCTAATGATGTTGCTCGTAGGCGGTTTTAAAACTATACCGAGCCCGGACCCTTTCACATTCGAGGCACCATTTGTGAAGAGGGTCCATACCCCCCATGATGTACCCGTTTTTAGCAAGAGTTCCTTTTTACTTCGGGTGCGAGGGCAGGCGTGAAATCGGCCACGAAGTCTGCCAATATTTGAGACTTGATAGTCGTTCGAGGTTGATATTCGATAGCATACCCTCCAAGTTTGATGGCCCATTTGGCCAATCGGCCCGATAATTCGGGCTTATGCAAGATATTTCGAAGTGGGTATGTAGTCAATACACATATAGAATGACACTGAAAAGATTGTTTTAATTTCCTAGATGCATTTACTAATGCAAGAGCTAACTTTTCTAAATGCGAGTACTTGGTTTCGGCATCTCCTAAGGTCCGACTTACATAATAAATAGGAAATTACGTACCTTGTTATTCTCGAACCAACACGCCACTTACCACTACCTCGGACACGGTTAAATACAAGTAGAGCTTTTCATCCTCCTTCGGAGTATGAAGCAAGGGTGGGCTAGAGAGATATCGTTTTAATTCTTCTAAGGCTTGTTGGCACTCCGGAGTCCATGCGAAGTCATTCTTTTTCTTGAGTAAGGAGAAGAAATGATGACTCTGATCCGATGATCTCGAGATAATCGGCCTAGGGCAGCTATCCGTCCGGTTAACCGTTGTGCAGCTTTCACATTGTTTAAGACGGTGATTTCCTCGATGGCTTTGATTTTCTCGGGGTTGATCTCGATCCCCCTGTTCGACACCATGAATCCTAAGAACTTGCCCGAGTTAACTTCAAAAGCGCATTTCTCGGGGTTGAGTTGCATGTTGTATTTTCTTAGGATATCGAATGTTGCCTGCAAATGAGTCAAATGGTCCTCTGCGCGCAGGGACTTAACTAGCATGTCATCAATATAAACTTCCATAGATTTTCCTATTTAATGTTCGAACTTTTCATTAACTAAGTGTTGGTATGTAAACCCTGCATTTTTTATCCCGAAGGGCATTACGTTATAGCAATATGTACCAAACTTTGTGATGAACAAAGTATTTTCCTGGTCCTCTGGGTTCATTCGAATTTGATCGTACCTGGAGTACGCATCGAGAAAAGTAACGATCTCATGGTCGGCCGTGGCATCGATCAATCGATCGACGGCAATGGGAAAGAGTCTTTAGGGCATGCTTTGTTCAAATATTTGTAGTCTATACACATTCTAAGTTTGTTTCCCTTTTTAGGGACTACTAATACATTAGCTAGCCACTCGGGATACTTAAATTCCCTAGTGGACCCTATCTTAAGGAGTTTGGTTACCTAGTCTTTGATGAATGTGTGCTTTACCTCGGACTGAGGCCTCCTATTTTTCACCGATTTAAATCTGGGATCGATACTTAGTCGATGGGTGGTTATCTCCGGTGGGATCCCTGTCATATATAAGTGGGACCAAGCAAATCAATCAATGTTATCGATAAGCAATTGAATGAATTTTTTCCTGAGTTCGGGAGTTAGCCCCGTTCCTAGGTATACCTTTTGTTCTGGCATATGCTCGATCAATACCACCTGTTCGAGCTGCTCGACCGTTGACTGTCACATCAGACTCCTCGGGGATGAGGAAAGCTCGGGGAGTTAGGAAATCTTCTTCTTCGTCTTTGTCCTCGTCCACCTGTTTCTCGATCATCAGTTCCTCGGGCTCACCCGAGGACATAGGCTGTGATTGCTAGTTGGCTACCTGTTTGTTCTTGTCATTCGACTTTTCTGATGGAGATGGAGCCGATACTGGTGTCACGTCATGGACTGCAAATATCTCCTTAGCTGCATGTTTCTCCCCATATACTGTTCTCACACCACTTTTGTTGGGAACTTCATCATTTGATGAAGGGTTGATGGAACTGCCCTCATGCTGTGGATCCACGGCCTTCCCATCAAAGCATTATACCTCATGTCACCTTCGATGACATGAAACTTTGTGTCTTGTATGGTTCCGGCCACGTTTACTAGGAGGATGATTTCCCCCTTCATCGTTTCACTTGACATGTTGAATCCATTCAAGACTCGAGATGCTGGTATGATTTGGTCAAGTAGCCCGAGCTGCTCCACGACTCTCGATCTGATTATATTTGCTGAGCTACCTGGATCCACGAGAACATGTTTAACTTGAAATTTATTTAAAAGAATAGAAATTACCAGTGCGTTGTTGTGAGGCTGAGATAAGCCTTCGGTATCTTCCTCATTGAATGTGAGGGTGTCCTCGGGAATGTAATCCCGAGTCCGCTTCTCCCTTGTGATTGATACTTTTGTGCATTTGAATATAGGTCCCTGTGGGACATCGACCCCGCCGATGATCATGTGAATGATATGTTGGGGCCCCTCTTGTTCATTCTTCCTGTTGGCGTCTCTTTCTCGGAAGTGGTTCTTGGCCATGTCGCTGAGAAATTCTCGAAGATGCCCTTCATTGAACAATCGGGCTACCTCCTCTCTTAGTTGCATGCAATCCTCGGTATTGTGCCCATGTGTACCGTGATATTTGCACATCAAGTTGGGATTCCTCTGAGAAGGGTCCATTTGTATGGGTTTAAGACATCTGGTATCTCTGATTTCCCAATGGCCGAGACGATACCCGAGGCATCAATGCAAAAGTTATATTCTGATAATCGGGGTGGCTCCGCCGGTCCTGAGTGCTTGTCAAACCCGGTCTTACTCATGAGTCCCCTAGAATTCTGACCTTGATCTGCTCTTCAATCATTTCGAGGTATGTTACGCCTCGAGTTGTTCCTTCAATCTTCAATGTATGGCTGATACCTCTCCCTACTCGGTCCTCGGTTCCCTTTCTACTTCTCTCGAATCTTTTGTTGCTAACCTGTTTGAATAAACCGAGCCTGTGGGGGCTCCCAACTGGTCATCTTCAACTCTAATCTTTGACTGGTACTTGTTATGCACATCCGCCCAAGTTACGGCAGGGTACTCGATCAAATTTTGTTTTAATTGCCTCGATGATATCGAGCTCCGCTCATTTAGCCCCTGAGTGAAAGCTTGTACATCCCAGTCATCGGAGACTTGTGGAAACTCCATTTGTTCCATTTAGAACCGGACACAAACTCCTTCAACATCTCGTTGTCCCTTTGTTTGATTTTGAATACATATGACTTTCTTGTTGCAACCTTTATGGCACCAGCATGTGCCTTTACAAACGAATTCACAACATGGCAAACAAATCAATAGAGTTCGGGGGCAGGTTATGGTACCAAATCATGGTCCCCTTAGACATAGTTTCCCCAAACTTTTTTAGTAAAACAAACTCGATCTCGTCGTCCTCCAAATCATTTCCCTTTATACCACACGTGTATGTGGTGATGTGCTCGTTGGGATCGATTGTCCCGTTGTATTTGGGAATATCTGGCATGCGAAACTTCTTCGGAATAGGCTTCGGGGCTGCATTTGTGGGGAAAGGTTTTTGCACAAATTTCTTAGAGTCCAGTCCTTTCAAAATCGGAGGTGCTCCAGGTATTTGGTCGACCCTCGAGTTGTACGTTTCCACTTTTTTATCGTTGTCCTCGTTCCTTTTATCTCCCGACTCGATCCTCTTTATGAGTTCTTCGAACATTGTCATGATTGTGGGTTCAGTTCCTGATCCATTGTTGCTCGACCTTTCCGGAACTGGTTCAGCACGATGAGTATTTTCTAGTCCCACCACACTCGGGGTCCTTTGCTGGCTTTGCAACTGACCGATGGCTATCTGTTGTGCTTGTAACATTTCAAAAATCACTTGGAGACTGACTTCCCCATCTCCTCGACCTTGTGTTCTTTGGCCACTGGGTTGAACTTCTCCACGCACGCTTCCTCCGACGTCCGTGCCCAAATCGACGTTTATAGCAATATGTGAACCAACATCGACTGGGTTAGGAACTGGTGCTACCCCAGGGTTGAGCGGCGGCATACCGGCTCCTAAAGCTGTTGCATTTTCATTTTCCCCGTGGAATCCAAGGTCGTCATTACCATGAACTGGTGTGTTTGCTGAGTTCAACATGTTTTAGCCTGAAATCAAAGAATCTTTGACAAGAAAAAGTGTGAAGAATAACGTGTGTTATCAAAAAACTAGCACTGAAATAATCACTATTATCTTTAGCCCCACGGTGGGTGCCAAACTGTTAGCCTTGAAAAATACAAGTAACAATTAAATTTGATTTGTGGTTTTAAAGATACGTGATCTAGTTCAATACTAATTAATAAACAAGTAATATAGAGTTTAAATGAGTAGGACTAATGAACCAAACCAATGTTACTAGAGCAGCGGGGACCTCGCGCTCGATGCTCTTGATGACCTCGAGGTGGGTTAGAGATGATTAAAGCAAGAACAATAAAGTAAGAGCTTTAAAGCTGAAGAATAATTCTGAAGCACAATAAACGAGAAAAGTCAGATAGTATAATTTTTTTTGCAGTAATCAGTTGATCCTTACAAATGGTTGGGGTCCCCTTTATATAGGAGGGAAAACCCCAAATAAAACACATTTCTATTTACAGTAAAAATCCTATTGGTACATATGTATAACCACCTAGTACGGATTTGTATGAATCTATCCCGAAATTTACGGCTTGACCTTTATGCTCCTGAGAAATTTTCGCTCTTTCTTGAGTGTGTTCGAGATGATACTATCTCGAGATAGAGCATGATGGGCCTCCGATTTGCTGCCCCGAGGTGCGCATCTTTCAGCTTGACCTAATCCCTTCTTCGAGTTGCCCGAACTCGATCTCGGGGTTTGATTAAGACCTCGAAATCGGACTCTCCTGTTTCGACCTTATACACTATTAACCGCTAGACTGAAGAATTCAATCCATTCTCATAGATTCAAGTATGCTTCCGTATTTAGTATTTGTTCTTAATAATTTAACATGATAGGCGTTGGATAAAAGATAAGAATTTCATCTTAAAGTGTTCTAGTTCTAACATGTTATGACCTAAAATTGTTCGTGACACTTGTACGAGAGAAAAGCAGAAAACCTGAAAAGCATACCTAAGAGGAATATATCACTACTAAAAAAAATAAAAAATAAAAGGGAGGAATATAATATATCACAGAATATATATGCTTTTTTTTTATGGTACCTTTGATGGCTGAGAATAAAGAAGTGCCCACCATTTAAAGCCTTCATTTTTGACTCTTATAGCTTAGTGAAGAAAGTAATTAATTAAGCAAATGGTTTTCTGTCTTCATTTCTATGCATGCACTAATATTTTTTTTTTTCCTCCAATAGGTTTTTTTGCTAGGTTTCTTATCCAGACAAGAACTGTTGACATATCAAGCTGCTAACAATGAATAGCGTTGCGTTGAACTAAGCACAATTAATTATTATTTCCTCAATACTAATGTTAATGTTCATGCTCATTGTTAGTTGTTTGATGCCTAATAATCCACCTTAATTTGTCAATTGTTAGACGGCTTTTATTTTTTTGGTATTTAAGTCAGTTCTTTTGTATTATATTACAACACTCCTCAATGTTTATATCCTATTACAGTATCAATTACCGTCCACTTTATTCTTTAATGGAATATAAATTACTGTACCAGATAAGTGTCCTGCTATATACAACTACGTAATTAATTCATGGCTTCTCTTTTTAGTACGTACTTATTATGACTATGAGTGTTACATAAGACCAAAAGAATTAAAAAGAATATAACCAAACAAATAAATTTATTACACTTTTTAACGACACAAATTATCCATAAGTTTTAATTTATATTCTAAATTAAGCATTCATTTAAACATGTGCTGCAGGTCCTATGCATGGTCTCATAGTGGTTGACTGCTGACTATGAGTCAACTATCAAATGAAAGTAGAAACAGCAGTACACAGACAGGATAGAGGCTTTAGATTGCTATATCTTTGTCTTTAATTAGCTTAATTAGTCAAATGGAAGGTTCGCATGCACCAAGTTTCACTAGTAAGTTTTATTTCTAAAAGTTTTAAAGAAGTTTAAAGTTTAAACAACGTGACTCTCATGCTTAACGTCATAGCCCAAATATTAAATACCTTGTATATTTTTTCCCCATAAAAATACAAACACGAGTGCAGTACCAATTAGTAACTCGTAGCAGATAGTATACCATTACTTTACGAGACCGAGTGACGATTAAGGCAGGGGCATACGCAGAGTTTTTCGAAAACGGTATCGATATTTAAAAAAGTGAATAAATAATGAACAACAAATAGGTCAGGAAGAAAGAGTTTGAGGTTGGGTTATAACAGTGATACTACATTTAAAAATTAAAGATTTAAATTATATCAATAAAATACAATACAACTACAATACTATAACTTCCCTCGACGAGCTTTTACTTTTTGAAATATATTCATACAGCGTGCTACATATTTTTTTATATAAGGTATCACATAACACCTCAAATATAAATAAGTCTCAAAGAACTTAAAACATTCTTTCAATGTGTAGGCGTGTTCGTCTCATTGATTCTTTTTTCCAAGTTAAATGAATTTAGATGTTAAACTTAATTATAAAATCTTAAAAGGTGTTGTCTTCAAGAAAAAAGAAAAGAAAAGAAAAGAAAAGAAGAAGAAGAAGAAGAAGTAGCAAATAGCTTACAACGGAAAGAGTACAGTCCATGCTTGAATTATATTAAAAGGCTTTAAAATGCTCATTGCACAATTATTAAATGGAACTTAGCTTTTAAAAGAAAAAAATATACGGGGGTTGAAGTTTGGAACCCCTCGCCACCCACTCATATTTTGTTGCTTAGCCACTGGACAAAGACACAATTCTTGGCAAGCACTTTCATTTCATTATTTATAATTGTTTATTTAAAATATTATATATTTAATTAAATTTTCCAACGAAGGGGATGTATGGTGAGATAGATGAGATCTTTCTTACTTAATTAATGAAAATTCTTTCGGTAGGGATGCTCTCCCTTTTAATGGGGTGGACGCAGTCACGCAGATGAATCAGGATTATTTGAGCCAGTAAGCTTTCGAAATAAGGTGATTATTAAAAAAAGAAAAAAAAAAAAAGGGATAACGAGACTAGTGAATTACAGTACCTTGCTAGGATACAAGTATCAAAGTGAGACCGCATTGAAATAACGGAATATGAAATATTAGTCGAAACACATTTCTTAAATTTAAAAGGTTTTAATTAAGTAATATTATATTATTAATTATATTGTTTTTTAAGGACAACTTTCATATTTTATTATTTAAGTTAAAAGACTTTGCAGACAAAGCGTGGGCAGAGATCAATTAGTATATGTATATATTTTAAATATAAAACAAACATGGAACATGCAATCATAATAAGTTGTTATAAACCTTTCACATACAAGTCATAATTTCAAGAGAATAGGTAAAGGGATCGATTCGGCCACAATGAAAGGGGTCCATTAGCTAAAATGTATATAGTTATTTCTTCAAAATTTCATAATGACGGTGTAAGATACATGCATTAATGCATAAAGAAACGACATCCTAATAATTTGAATACACATACATAAAAGGGGAAAACAGATCTAGAAAGATAGAAAAAAAACAACATAATGGTGTTGTACCTAAAAATAACACAGTAGAAAGGAGTGAATAATGCATAACTACAACTAGTCTAGTAAAGCACGAAAGAGAGGTTAGACAATACATAATTTTATATACCAAAAGAATACATTATTTGTGACTTTTTGTTTTCAAAATTTTCATTTAATTATTTCAGCGCCACAACTAAGAACAATAGTTATCCACCACTCAACAACGTTCGAACTCATTATACACCACTTAGAATGTTTGGATTTGGGTTATTATGGGTATGAGAAGATCACTTGAACTCATTTTCCAATGACAGGATTTCATAGTTGACATAGTCTATGAAAGGTGCAATTGAGGTTCCTTGCAAATGGTTTTTCTTTTTTTCATAAATCATCTAGTTTAATGAATAGTGTTAGACGGAGGCGTATCTAGGTCGAGGGTATGGGTTCACGTGAACCTATACTCTTCTCCTTAGGGTTCACGTGAACTCATATTCTTCTCTCTAAACCATGTATAATAATGTCATATTTCTTCAAAATTATTTAAATATATGTGTGTGCATCCATGTTCAAAGACTTCTCTGATGCAATTATTATTGGGTGCATCTCTACAAGTGACGTTGGCAGTTCAAATTTCACTCCAAACGGTCTTGTTTTCTGTATGGAGTATAGATATATATGTGAAACTTACTAAAATTTTAAAAAGAATATAATTTTGAACTTATAATTTCAAAAGTGTAGTGGTTTCATGATAAGAGACTAAAGTTAAACCTGACAAGTGTAAATTCTAAATCCACATGTTCACAACAGTGCAATCATCATCTTGAAATCCTGGATCCGCCTCTGGTGTTAGATTGTCCAACATTGATTTGGGAGATGAGTTTGTCTTCTTATATAATTTTAGCTAATTATCGCTTAAAGAGCTAATTCGGGGGCTGAGTGAGGTATGCACAAGGTTCATTTTCGAGTCCAGAACCCAATTAGGCAAAATTGGACAAATAGAACAAAAATAAGTCAAAAAAAAATATAGAACCGAACTATGTATAACGCCACATAGTGTGGCGTTATACATACTGAAATTTCTTACAGACAAGTATAACACCATAGTACCCGGCGTTATACCTATTTTTCTAGGAAAATGTGTCGTCGTGTTTATGAGAGTCCTCATCCTCCTTCTTCCCCCATTTTTTAATCTTCTTCTTCTTCACTTGGTCCCCCACCCCGATTCTGCCCAGTTTTAAAAAAAAAAAAAAAAATTTGGTTCCCCCCCGTCACATAAAAGTTGAAGAGTTTTGGTCTCACTTTCGAGTAGAGCATCGTATTGTTGTTGATACACATTTTCGGAGTCAAAATTTCAATTTATTCGAGGTATTTCATTTTATTATATGTTGAAACTTTAATAATGCATATTTTTTTATTTGTATGTGTTCTATTTCATTTTTTTTTTTTGCGAAACTAGTATGTTAAATTTATCCGATTCGTTTTGAGTTATTTTTTTGCGAAACTAGTATGTTAAATTTATCCGGACTTAATAATTATTTATATATATATACATATGTGTGTGTGTGTGTTTTATTAGTAATTAAATTTATTTGTTGTTCATGTTTAGTTTAGATTATTTTTTAGCGTAGTAAAATCTAGTCCTTTTTAGCGTAGTAAAATGTAGACCCTTGTAGCGTAGTAATGTGTAGTATTGCAGTGTATAAATACTTTAGTTTAAGTATCTTATACTGGTAGTCAAAAATGCAAACTTTGTACAATTAAGTTAATAATTGTACAATACATAAAATTATAAAAATATTA
>ML316288.1:0-46693 GCA_005239505.1 Nicotiana paniculata | reverse complement strand
TCTTTAAGCACAATTACATTAAGAGTCACCGCATATATTTTTCTTTCACAATAATACATCTATTTATTTATTTTTTTCTTTTTTTCTTTTTTTTTTCTTTTTTTTTTCATCATTTGTTTTTCAAGTGACTCTTACTTTTTCAAAACAGTGCACCTTTCTCCTTATTTCAATTATTCCCCTCAAAAACCAACCTTCCATGTTTCATCACTTTTTAGTGCTTACGAAAGGTGACAAGGTTCAAATATATGATTGTTTCAAACAAATGGGTATGGCTTGTAATGTAGCTTCCAAAGGAACAGGATTATAGGCNATAGCTGGCTCAACAAAGAAATGCCTATATCACTTCCAAGACTGAACAAAACTTCTATTTCGCTTTGCACACACACGGGGCAAGTTCTAGACATCAAATGCAATGCACAGAATAGCATACAAACCTCACACACACTTGCACATAACTCACTCAGGATTGGATCTATCACGACATTCCAGTTAAAGCAGTTAAGCAAGTGTTAAGAATTCCTGATTTACGGTATTTATCGTGGAGTCAAAAAAATTGAGCCTAAGTGTCACAACCAAAGTACTGACTATTCTCAAGGCATTAACACGTTTCGAGATATTGCTACTATTAATCCCTTAACCATATGGTTACTACTCCTAAAAATTAAAAACTACCTACACCCGGTTCAATTAAAAACCCTTTGAAAAGAACCGTGGTCCGAAGAAAAACCAAGGGGGAATTACTACACTACCTTAAACAAATTTTTTTTTCCGTTAGACTTACTTCCCTCAAGAGAACTGTCTAAGAGATCCATCGTCGGGAAGAGTCCCTTTTTTTTATTTTTTTTTATTTTAAGATAATAAAACAAAACATAAAAGCTAAAAACAAACAAACATAAAAACATTTCACTAAATATAAAAACTAAAAATAAATGAAATAAAACAACAAGCAACACAATTCACACAACACATATATATACAGCACCCCACACTTAGTTCATGCACTGTCCTCAGTGCATCATATATATATATATAAAGCAAAAAGTAAAACAAGGTGAAAGATACTTCATGGTCACTCAACGTCTTCATCATCGGACGCTCTTCATTCCTCTTCAAACTCATCCTCTTCATTATCATCCTCATCCGAGCGCATTAGCTCCGCATCAGAATCATCAGGTGTGTTTATATCGTCATCATCTGGGAGCCTGTACCCTTCACCTGCTCCTATCATCTGCTGAGCATGAGCATTGAGAGGATACCTCTGATCCGACTCGTCCCTTTCAGTAACCGATGCCGGATGACCTTCTATGCGCAACTACAAATCCATCATCCCATAGAGATGGGCCATGAAGCTATCATCCCTGGCATAACGCTCAGCCTTGGTCAGTGAAGACTCTTCTTTTAGTCTTAAGCCAGTGATGTCAGTTTCCCGGGTGAGTTGTTGATCAATAATGTGGTCAAAATCGGGCTCAACCACTACGTTACTATCTAGCAGGAACTGAGTCAGGAAATTCGGGAAAGGGATTCGATCAATTCTATTGTTGGCACACACCAACCCCATTTGGTAGCGAATCAGGTGGCTCACATTCACTTGCTGCCCAGTCATTAAGAAGTAGAGCACACAAATCCTCTCTCGGTTGATTAAGGTGTCATGGGTGCACGGTAGTATCCGTGCGTTAATCAGTTTCAGCCATACCTATGTTTCAACCTTCATCTTCTTCTTGGGAAACCTTTTATGACGATTAGTGGATCTATCCCGAATCCAGGCAGCCTTGGAATCAACCCCACAAAGTGTATGCCTCACTTCTCTATAGCTAGGATGGTGGATAAATTGCTCTAGAGGCTCCACTGGAACATTTGGTGCTCCTAAGAAATCACATATGGCCTTGGCCGAAAAATCCACCAAGTGCCCACGAATTGGCACCAATTCTTCCTTGTCCTTAGGGTCAAACCCTGTTTAGAATTCCCGGACTAAATTGAGGCTGATGTTGCCATGGTGTTTGAACACATATCCCAGACCCAATTCATAGATACTCCTCCAAATTGCTGGGAATTTAGTTCTAAGAGGACCCTCGTTGATAGCTCCTTATGGGTGGACATGCTTGGGTTTACAACGAGCATACCATTTCCTGGAGTGTGGTGGTATGCTGTTGACACCATATTCTCTTTGACCAACGGGTCGCTGCCTCATAGCAGCCACAACAACTACTGCTTCCTCCCCAGTCATGCTAGAATTAACATCTCCTCCTTTTCTTTTCTTTTGAGCTGGTGGGGGTTTTGATTTGGTTTTGGCGGGGCTGAAGATGTGGCATTTCCCTTGCCGGTGGCTCTTATAGGTAACATTGTTTTACCTGCACAATATATCAGTAATGAATTAGTGTCACAAAGTATATACTATCTGTTTTCGTACTTTGCGAAGGTTACTAAGACTTCACCTCGTCAAGTTTATGACAATTTACACACATTGCTACTATTAGCTTCTTGTGAGCCACTTTTCATTTAAAATTTCATGGAATTCAAGATGTAAGGCGCTAGTGGTGTTTTTTCCCGGAGACTCGGGCTCCATATGGGACATGTATTGCCATTGAGGCATTACATCGAGCACTTGGCTGGCACGATTGCCATGAGAGCTCTTATGGACTTGAGGGATTGCCTCATGTTCCCAAATCACTTTAGGGTTCCACAATACCACTTAATTTCACCATTTCAGCTCATTCCTAAAGGGTTTCGGGACTGGGGGTGCATAACTCCCTACAACACATTTCAAGAACTTCATAAACCCATAAAAACTTCATCATGACATCAATGATACACTTTTCACCAGCTCAAATTCGAGTGAGTAAAGTATAGGGTTAGAATCATACCTCACGTATTGATGTGTGTTAGCCAGATGAAGTGTACCACGGATTTTTAACCTGTGCAGATCTTTTGTGTGTGGTAGGTGATAATGGGGTGTTAAAGGTGCTGTGTTTTGATGAAGTGAAGATGAGTGTGTCAAGCTATGTGATTTGATGTGGGTATGAGAGACAATCAGTGTTTAGGTGTGTGCTTGGCAGTGAAAATTGCTTGAGAGAGAGGTTGGAGATGAAGAAAATAGGAAAAATGAACTTACCTGGCGTTAGTCATGCATTTTAATCAGAAAGCCCGGGCACCCTGGCGTTAGCCAGGCGTTTTAGTTATAACGCCAGCCTCCCCCAGGGGTTACCCAGACGTTACACCCTTAACGCCAGCCTTACCCTAGCGTTAGCCAGGCGTTTCACCCATAACGCCAGCCTTACCTTGGCGTTAGCCAGGCGTTTGGCTCTTAACGCCAACCATGTTCCCCCCTTTCGTCATGCTAATACACTCCTCCATTCACCCGAATTCACCTGCAAGCTCGTTAGTACCTATAATTATACTAAATACTTCTAGCTAATCTAAGATTTACTACCATTGAGTTGCCTCCCAACAAGCGCCTTATTTAAGGTCGTGGCACGACTATTACAACAAATCAATAGGTTGCATCCTATGAAGTGCCTGATTTAACATCACGGCACGACGCAGCATAAAAGCTATTTAAGGATTGTCTGGTGTATTAGGTTCACCCAGGTGCACAATAGCCAACATATTGGCTTCAGTCATTCAAACATATGTTTTTAATCTCTGTCCATTTACCTTGAAGGTATTAGACTCATTTTCAGCAGTAATCTCCACAGCACCATAAGGAAATACATTGACCACTTTAAACGGGCCAGACCATCGGGACTTGAGCTTACCCGGAAACATTCTTAATCTTGAATTATACAGTAATACCTTGTCTCCTGGTCTGAAATCCCGATCCACAATATTTTTATCGTGAAGTCTCTTCATTCGTTCCTTATACAACCTAGTGCTTTCAAATGCTTTGGCTTCTGAATTCTTCTAATTTTTGTAATTCTTTGGTCCGATTTTCTCCAGCAGTATCGAAATCCAGATTCAGCTGCTTCAATGCCCACCAGGCTCGATGTTCTAGTTCGACGGGCAGGTGACAAGCCTTACCAAATACCAACTTGTATGGAGACATACCGGTTGGTGTTTTAAATGCGGTTCAGTAGGCCCAGAGGGAATCATCAAGTTCCTTCGCCCAATCAGTTCTTGTGGCGTTAACAGTTTTGGTTAGTACATTCTTTATTTCCCGATTTGATACTTCGACCTGCCCGCTAGTTTAGGGGTGATATGGGGTTGCTACATTGTGACAGACGTCATATTTAGCCAGCAACTTTTTGAAAACACGATTGCAGAAATGCGTGCCTCCATCACTTATAATGGCTCTTGGTGTCCCAAAGCGGGTGAATATATTCTTATTTAAGAACCCCACCACCACTTTTGCATCATTGGTGGGGAATGCTGCCGCTTCTACCCATATCAACATGTAATATACAATAACAAGTATATACTTATTGCCGTATGAGCTGACAAAAGGACCCATGAAATCTATCCCCCAAACATCGAACACTTCTACCTCTTGTATTGGATTCATTGGCATTTCATGACGACGGGATATGATCCCCGTCCTTTGGCCTTCATTGCAGCCTTTCACCCATTGATGGGCATCTCTGAACACAGTGGGCCAATAAAACCCGGCCTCCAACACTTTAGCTGCTGTTCGGACTCCTCCGAAATGTCCTCCATAAGGAGCTGCGTGACAAGCCTGCAAAATAGCACATTGTTCTATCTCGGGGACGCACCTCCGGATCATGTTATCTATGCAAATTTTAAACAAATAAGGTTCATCCCAATAGTAGTTACGGCTATCACGATAAAATCTTTTCTTTTGTACAGAGGAGAGCTCATAAGGGTCAATGCCGCATGCCAGGTAATTAGCAATGTCTGCATACCATGGCACCTCTCTCACATTTGTGGCCAGAAGCTGCTCATCTGGAAAGGTTTCCAGAATATCCTCAGCCTCAGGTGCCTGTTTAGAACCTTCGAGGCGTGCCTGGTTCTCCGTTCCCTTACGGTCACGAATTTCCAAGTCAAATTCTTGCAAAAGCAGCACCCAACGAATTAAGCGTGGCTAAGATTCTATTTTCTGTACCAAGTACCTAATGGCTGCGTGATAAGTGTACACGATCACTTTTGACCCGATCAGGTAGGACCTGAATTTGTCAAATGCAAATACTACAACCAACATTTCTTTTTCTGTTACCGTGTAATTCAGCTGAGCTCCACTCAATGTCCTACTTGCGTAGTAAATTGGGTGCATTACCTTATCTTTTCGCTGGCCCAACACGGCTCCTACAACATAGTCACTTGCGTCACACATGAGTTCAAATGGTTACTCCCAATCGGGGGCAACTATAATCGATGCAGTGACTAGCTGCTTCTTTACCTTCTCAAACGCTACCCTGCAATCATCAGAAAACACAAATGGGTTATCTTTTTCGAGTAACTTACAGAGAGGGTTGGCGATTTTGGAGAAATCTTTGATGAATCGGCGGTAGAATCCGGCATGTCCCAGGAAGCTACGAATAGCTTTGACTGACGTGGGTGGAGGGAGTTTTTCAATCACTTCTACCTTAGCTTTATCCACTTGAATACCTTTACTTGAGACCAAATGTCCCAAGACAATTCCTTCTTGTACCATGAAGTGGCACTTCTCCCAATTCAGCACCAGGTTTGTTTCAATACACCTTTTTAGGACACGGTTCAAATTTTCTAGGCATTCATCAAACGAATTTCCCACCACTGAGAAATCGTCCATGAAGACCTCCATAATATCCTCCACCATGTCTGTGAAAATGGCCATCATGCACCGTTGAAATGTTGCAGGTGCATTGCAGAGGCCAAATGGCATTCTTCTGAAAGCAAATATCCCATATGGGCATGTGAAAGAGGTCTTTTCTCTATCCTCTGGGGCAATAAAAATCTGGTTGTACCCCGAATACCCATCAAGGAAACAGAAGTGAGATTTACCGGCTAACCAGTCGAGCATCTGATCAATAAAGGGAATTGGGAAATGGTCCTTGCGGGCGGCAAGGTTTAGCTTCCTATAATCCATGCATATTCTCCAACCCGTAACAGTTCTAGTGGATATCAGCTCGTTTTTATCATTTCTTACGACTGTCATACCCCCCTTTTTTGGTACACACTGTACTGGGCTAACCCAGCTGCTATCGGAGATCGGGAAAATAATTCCCGCATCTAACCACTTTATCACTTCTTTCATTACCACTTCCTTCATATTTGGGTTTAACCGTCTTTGGTGTTCCCTAGAAGGTCTGTGCCCCTCTTCCAAGAGAATTTTATGCATGAAATAAGCTGAGCTGATCCCTTTGATGTCTGCCATCGTCCAGCCAATGGCAGTCTTGCATTCACAAAGTACCTGTAATAGCTGTTGTTCCTGCATATCTAACAACCTAGATGATATAATAATCGGTAATGTAGAGTTAGGTCCAAGAAATGCATACCTGAGGTGCGCTGGTAAAGGCTTCAGCTCTAACTTGGGTGGTACTTCAACTGAGGGCTTGGCCGGTGGGTTCTCTCTCTTTTCCAAGTGTAATGGTTCAATTTCAAGAACCCTCGACCATGTCCCTTTTCCTTCCAATGCTAATACCCATATGCTAGTTCCTCACCGTTCATATCATCTTCTTCGAGTATCACGTTCACGGCATCAATAAGAGAACAGTTAGCGAACTCACTTGGTCGCCTCATAGACTTCTGCACGTTGAATGTGATTTCTTCATCATTGAGCCTCATCTTAAGCTCACCAGTCTCACAATCGATGAGTGCTCTGCCTGTTGCCAAAAATGGCCTTCCCAAGATTATGGGAATTTTCTCATCTACTCGGCAGTCTAGGATCACAAAGTCAGCAAGGAATAAAAATTTCCCCACTTGCACTAACACATCATCTAGAATACCCGACGGTCTCTTTACCGTCCTATCAGCGAGTTGCAGCAGCATAGAAGTAGGCCTGACTCTACCAATCCCAAGTCTTTTATATATAGCCAGTGGCATCAGATTAATGCTGGCTCCCAAGTCACATAGGTCTTTGGTGAAAGAGAAGTTGCCAATAGTACAAGGAATTGTAAAACTCCCCGGGTAAGCCAACTTTTCAGCAATAGGACGTGTCACCACTGTACTACAAGTCTGGGTAAGAGTGACAATAATCAGGTCTTGGAAGTCAAATTTTCTGGACATTAAGTCTTTCATCATTTTAGCATAGCCACGCATTTCCTTCAATGCATCAATCAATGGGATATTTACCTGTATCTGTTTTAGCATGTCCAAGAATTTCTTATACTGCTCATCCTTCTGATATTTTTCTAGCCTTTGAGGGAATGGAGCTGGTGCTCTTTTCTTTTCTGTTATCTGTTCTTTTTCCTTTTCCACTACCACCTCAACTGTTGGCTCTGGGATTTCCTCAAGTTCTTTCTCAGCTTCTCCTTGCTTATTAACTTCTCCGTCAGCTGGTTGTACTGTGCCCTTACTCAATGGGATAGAGTCATCAATTTCATTAGGTACCTGTACCAGTATGTTTGTCTGTCTATTTTCATGCATCCTTTCTTGTTCTAGGTCCAGGTCTCTGCCATTGCGGAGGGTCACTGCCATTAACTGTTATGGGCCCTGGTCCCTTGGGTTCACCTGAGTATCAGCAGGTAAAGTTCCGTGAGGACGATAGTTAACTGCATTTGAAATCTTCCCCAGCTGTACTTCAATATTTATAATAGCTGCATCATGTGCATCTACTCTCTCACTGATTTTGGTATTTGACCCAATCACCTGCTGCATCATAGCTTCCAACCGCGAAAACCCATCTTCTTGCCTTCCCCCCTGTTGATACTGAGGAGGGTCGTATGATTGTTGCTGATATTGATAGTTATAACCGTGCGCTCTCTGATACGGTGCTGCATTGCCTTGTGGTCTCATGGCGCCCATATTTCCACTATTCTGCTGTTGGTGAGGTGGCCTATATGGTTGAACTTGTTGACCCCAGTTTGCCCCCCTTGTCTTTGACGTTCATAATTTGTCACATAATTCATATTTTCTAGATAAGGAGGGTTATCACATTCTGCATTCCAGTGGTTACCAAGTGGTTGGCTAATGCATGATATGCATAAGCCCCCATTGGTTGTGTCTACGATGTGTACTTGCTGTTTTTGTCCTGATTCCTCCACCTTCTTAGTAAGTATACTCATTTGTGTTATCAAGGTGGCCGTGTTCTCTGCAATAGTATTAGATGGATCAAATGGCACTGAATGAACTTCATGAGTAATAGGTGCATTCCTTGTTGTCCATCCTGAATTCTGTGCCATTTTATCAAGTAAGATTTGACTCTTTCTCCACGTTTTGCTCAGAAATGCTCCACCAGCCGAAGCATCTACATTTTCTTTAACAGTATCAACCAAACCCATATAGAAACGCTGTCCCAACATTTTCTCTGGGATGCCATGATGTGGACAGATAACCAACATACCCTTAAATCGCTCCCATGTCTCTTGTAAGGTTTCAGCTGGTTTCTGTCTGAAGCTTAAGATTTCATCAATTTGTTGGGCAGTCTTGTTAGGTGGGTGAAACTTGTTCACGAATTGCTTAACTAACTCCTCCCACGTGGTAATAGAATTTATGGGGAGTGAGTTTAGCCAAGTCTGGNAATAAGTGCAGCATATTATTTGTTATCTGGAAGGACTCGGCCTGTATCTGAGGAACCAGTATCGCCGTGGACAAATTCTCAGTTGTAGGTTGTGCCCAGTCATATAGGGGAGCCTCTGCCCCTATGTGAGCGACTGGGTCTACCACGTCATCCCCATGATTGTTCCGGTTGTGTGCATCTTCCATGTCTGTTTCAATTTGTTCAATTTGTGGTTGATGTTTGCTTTTCCGGTTGGTCCGGTTTATGGCCTTGAAAACTTTCTCGGGGTCTGATAAGGGTTCAACTACTTCACCAGTCCTTGATGAGTTTCTAGGCATGCACCTGCAACACGTTAGCAAACGTTAAACTTTCAATATAAAAACGAGAATTTTAAAGAAGATTGACTATATTTCAGAATTTTTGTATTTCTTCCAATTCAATTGATAATACAGTTAATTCCCAGGCAACGACGCCAAAATTTGATCATGCTCAACTATGTCTAATAAAANGGAATTTACGTATCAATCAAGTTTTTAGAATACGCAACTTTTACTCAATCAATTCTCTCAAGACTTTTTAATATAAATTGGTGATATTTTACTAATTCTACTAACAATAATAATAACTAACAATGTGTTGTAAACAATTATGATAAAGATCTAAGATTATGGTTTCCCCCATTGGTGAACTTACTTCTCAAATATTTCCTATAACTTGATTAATTATCTCTATCAATCATGAACACTCTATCTACCATAAATCTCTCTCAAGTACCTACGATAATTTACTAGACGCACTCTCTCAAGTTACTCTAGCTAGATTGCTTGACAGTTCACTTTAGATTGCATCCAAAGTATCGTTATTTCTAATCCAACTTCTAAACCCTCATTTATGACTTTCGTCTATACTCTGGGAGTGGTTTTGTTCAAACAATTACCTAAATATGCACTCTCTCTCAAGTAGATACACACTAAATAGGCACAACTAATTGATGGCCATTCAATTAGCTACAACAAGAACGTAGTTGAACAAATAGAGATGAACAATCAACCAAACTATATTAATATCACCATAAGTTTGTCCCCCAACGGGTTCCACCAAAACCCTAGATTAAGAAAATTAGCTACTCATATTCATAAATATCAAATCTAAAATAATGTGCATAATTGAATTATAGAGTAATGAACTAAAGAGATAAAAATCAGTGCTTTTGCTTTGCTGAGTAGTAATCCACAGGTTTTTCTTCACTTTAATGACTTCCTCTCTTCGAATCCCTCTTCAAGTTGTGTTTTTGGGGTCTATTTATATGTTTGGGATAAACCCTAAATGTGTAGGAGACTTCTATTCCAACCAGACACTTAAACTCTTCAAAAACTCGAATTAAGCCGGAACAGGGGCCTGGCGTTTGGGCCCTGGCGCCTGGATAACGCCAGGCTAAGGCAGGCGTTTGGGCTCTAATGCCTGGCTAACGCCAGGCAGGGTTAGGCGTTTGGGCTCTAGCGCCTGGCTAACGCCAGGCAGGGTCAGGTGTTTGGGCTCAAACGCCCGGCTATAGCCCGGTGCACTCCTCCTCGCCTCTTGAGCGTATTTTCGATGTATTTGCATCCCTTTAGCTCGGCTTCCATCTCCAATTCACCTACGCATGAAATAGACTCTATTATGCATATAAGCAGTGTATTTTTATCATTAACTCACATAAAATGTAGGGCATATAACATGTTAAACCATGAATTCTAGCCTCGCATCAGAGTTCGATTACTGGGTTCAGGTGATATTGGAATTACTATTCAAGATACGACAACATCCTCTTTAGTAACTTAAGTAAAGGAACGCCAATACGAGGATCCTGTGTTAGTTCATTATAGGGATACCACCCTTCAGAAGGAGAAGACACCATTTGAAATTACAGAAGATGGAGTCCTCTAATATCAAGGGCGATTGTGTGTGCCTAATGTTGCAGGGTTGCGTCGGCTGGTTATGGGAGAAACTCACTATTCTCGTTATTCTATCCATCTAGGAGAAATAAAGATGTATCATGACATCAAGGAAATATATTAGTGGGACGGAATGAAAAAGGATATAGTAGAATTTGTTGCTCAGTGTCCTAATTGTCAGCAGGTTATGACTGAGCATCAAAAACCCGGTGGATTTTTGCAGGCTATGAAGATTCCGACTTGGAAATGGGAGATAATCAATATGGAATTCATCGTAGGCTTACCTCGTACCCAGCGTAAGTTTGATTCGATATGGGTGATTGTTGATAGGCTCACAAAGTCAGCCTATTTTCTGCCCGTTAGATCTACATATTCCTTAGAAGATTATGCGAGACTTTACATCAAGGAAATAGTACGACTGCATGGTGTCCCTGTATCTATTATCTCAGATAGAGGAGCTCAATTTACAGCTAACTTCTGGAGGTCCTTCCAAAAGGGATTGGCGACTCAAGTAAGTCTTAGTACATCATTTCATCCACAGACAGACGGACAGGATGAGCGTACTATTCAAACACTGGAGGATATGCTGCGAGCTTGTGTGATAGACTTCAAAGGTAGCTGGGATGATCGTCTGCTGCTTATTGAGTTCGCGTATAATAATAGCTACCATTCCAGCATTCAGATGGCTCCATACGAAGCTTTTTACGGACAGAAGTGTAGGTCGCCTATAGGGTGGTTCGATGTTAGATAATCTGGATTACATGGGCCAGACCTGGTTCAGCAAGCCATAGAAAAAGTAAATCTTATCCGGGATCGACTATTGACAGCTCAGAGTTGTCAGAAATCATATTCGGACGTGCGGCGATGAGATTTAGGGTTCGAGGTTGATGACTGGGTATTCTTAAAAGTTTCACCTATGAAGGGTGTGATGAGGTTTGGCAAGAAAGGAAAACTTAGATCACGATATATTGGGCCTTATAGGATCATTCGGAGAGTTGGCCAAGTAGCTTATGAGTTAGAATTTCCCTCAAAGTTGGAGTCTGTCCATCTAGTTTTTCACGTATCTATGTTACGGAAGTGCATTGGCGATCCTACCTGAGTGGTGCCCATGGATGATGTACAGATTACAGAGGACTTGTCATATGAGGAAATTCCTTTTTCCATCCTAGACTGACAAATCCGCAAGCTACGGAATAAGGAGGTAGCCTCCGTGAAAGTACTTTGGAGGAACAACAATGTGGAAGAAATGACTTAGGAGGCCGAGGAAGACATAAAGTCTAGATATCCCTACCTATTTCCTCTTCCAGAGAAGGGTCCGACTGAGACGTCATAACCTCAAGGTGCGTGTACGAATTTTTGTGCTAGCTATTGTTATTGGTCATGTGAGGCCATCGTCGATATTAATGATTGTGATCTTATATGGCGTTAAATTACTGGGTTTCTACAAGAAGAGTTGATAGTAACGTTGTTACAAGGGCGACTCTACCAAGGTTATATAAATCCCGAGAGGTTAAACATTCGAGGTCGAATGTTTCTAAGGGGGAAGGATGTCACATCTCGCGTTTTCATATGTTAAAAGTTTCGTCTTCGGTTAACCGACGTGAACTCGGGATGAGATAATTTTGACATTAACATATTTACGTTATTTTTAAAAAAAAAATGATAAATAAGTGTTACGAAGCATAAAGGGGTACACAGATTAAAGAAAACGAGTGTCGTTGGAAGTGGACAATTTGGAATAAAATACGGGTTGAGCGATAATACCCGATAATTATGAACTAGTACCATGCAAGGTACAATATGACGACGGCAGTATAATGTATAAAGTATACTAAAAATGAGTAGTATTTTCAGGTAATTTAAAATAATTCTTAATTATACGGGTAATTGGTTAATTACTGGGTAGCGAGACATTACCTAATTATTTAATTGATTATTGGATAAATTTTAAATCCCCCACCCAAAAGAATTATGTGGCAGCCACTTAATTTACGATTGATGACTCTTACAAGCCACTTGATAAGGCTTTGGCTTAGTCATCACATTGAAAAGGGCTTAGTCATTAGCTAAAGGGTAGTAGCATAAGCAATGTGAATTGCTTCAGTAAGTCCATCCAAATGCTTGAGACATTACTTCAACAATTCATAAAAGCACCTGAATAGTAGTAACGTGATATTCCTTCCATAAGCAATGTAATTGCTTCGGTAAATCCATCAAAATGTTTGAAAAATTTCTTCAACAATTCATCCAGGCACTTCAACGCCAAGAACATAACTGATTTCGTTCATCAGTTTCAAAACGCAGAAGCTTAATCCGATTTTTGGGTCCTAAATTCAATCTACGAAGGTTTCTAACAGAATATTATACGGAGTTTTTCCTACCCCAGGTATGTTAATGCTATTCCTTATTTCTTTTGGCATGGTCCAAATTATACTGAAGAAACGAGCAAATACAGAGTTTTTATAAATTACTCTATTCATAGAAATAGTAGGGGTGTCTATATTCTTGATTCCTCATGAGAATTATTATTATTTTTTGTTCATGGGTCTCAGAATAATACGCAGTTGGAAAAGTTTATCCGGAAGGAATATTGAGATTACTACGTACTTTTCATGCATTTCATACATGTGCATTGACCCATGACCAGATGGCGTTATATACGCGTATATATGTAAATATATGTATATGGGATATGGGAAAAGGTTACGACATTATATACACACCACCACCTGATCAGCTGGTATATGATGATGATGTTGTCCACAATGGTTGAAATATGATTCAAACGGTGTTATATACGCGTATATATGTATGTATATTCAAATGGTGTTATATACACATATATATATGTATGTATATATATGTATATGGGATATGGGAAAGGTTATGGCGTTATATACGCACCACCACCTGATCAACTGGTATACGATGATGATTTTGCCCACAGTGGTCGATATGATATGATGGGATGCCCTCAGAGGCTGATGATGTTATGAAATATTTACCTATGCACGACATGACATTCATACGCATATGCATGATGCTAATAGTGATTTATTATTACAGAGTTATCCAGACATACAGGTTGAGTCAATTACTCTATATCTCTTCCATGTTTCTTATGTATTTATTTATGTGCCTTACATACTTAGTACATTATTCGTACTGACGTCCCTTTTGCCCGGGAACGCTGCGTTTCATGCCCGATGGTGCAGGTAGGCGAACTGATGGTCCCCCTTCTTAGGATCCCTGATCAGAGAGAGTTGGAGTGCTCCACTTGATCCGGAGCTACTTTTGATTTTGGTACGATACGTTTGTATATAGATACATATGGGTATGATGTGGCTCAGACCCGTCTTTATACTGTTATTTTTCTATTAGAGGTCTGCAAATAGTATGTATAGTTGGAAGTATGTGGCCTTGCCGGCTTCCAGCTTTGAGATGTATAGTTGTCTATAGCAGCCTTGTCGGCTCGTCCTACGTATGTTGTACGTATATGTGTGTATGCCTTTTTTTTGCAGATTTCCTTCATGTATAATGTTCTCGTAATTCAGCAGATGTTATTCAGGTTCATATTTTAGACGCATGTTTAGGGGTGTTTGACAGGTAGGACTCAGACACCTGCCATCGGTTTGGGTCGTGACAGAATTTTTTTAAGTGTACAAGCTTCCTAATTGTTTTGGTTTGAAGTTAAACTTTGTGAAGGGTTACGTGATTTGAATTGTGAAATTTCTATACTTACTGAATAATTGATATTGATATGGTAGGATCGGGTTGCACACCGCAACATGTGGAATAAGGGTGATATATTGAGGAGTAATAAGGGTGAATTGATATTATATGGTGGGATCGGGTTGTACACCGCAACATGTGTAATAAGGATGAATTGTTTGGTGAAATTAGGGTGAACTGTGATTGTGATTATTGTGATATGGTGGAATCGGGTTGCAAGCTGCAACACTTTTATTTATATTATGTTGTTTATGCTATTATGATTAATTAAGGGAGGATTGCGATATGTACGCTTGGATCGGGTTGCGCGTCGCAACAACTTATATGATTATGTTTTCCCTGCACTGTGTTAGCTGTACGGTATTCTTGTTTACACTTAAGGATTGGTGGTATCTGAATGATGTTGAATTACTTCGGAGGACTATAGTTATTTCTTACCAGTTAATGCTTTATTCTATCGTGTCTTTCTCTTTATATTTTATTGTTTATACTGTACACATGCTATATTGTGAGTGTCCCGTCGTAGCCTCGTCACTCCTTCGTCGAGGTTAGGCTCATCGAGGTTAGACTCGGAACTTACCAGTACATGGGGTAAGTTGTACTGATACTGCACTCTGCACTTTCTGTGATGATTTTGGAGCTGGTTCGAGCTGATCGAGAGGTTGTGTGTAGGATTTATGGTCTAGGAGATCCAAGGTAGACCTGTCGGCGTCCTAGTGTCCCTTTCTATACCTCATACCTTACTGTTTCTTTATTTTTAAACAATTGTATTTTCTTTTGGACAAACACTTGTAGTAAAATCTTAGAATGTTCGTGAATTCTGACTCCGGATTCTGGGTAGTAGCAGTAGTATATATTTGGAGCTGTTATTTATATATTTCGCATTTATTTTGATTTGTTATAGTTTACTTGTTGTCAATTACTAAAATGTAAAAGAATTGTCTAATAAGTCTCTAACGTTGGCTTGCCTAGCAAGTATAATGTTAGGCGTCATCACGGTCCAGACGGTGAGAATTCCGGGTCGTGACAGGTTGGTATCAGAGAACTAGGTTGCCTAGGTCTAGCAATCCACGAACAAGCTTAGTAGAGTCTGGGGGATCGGTACGGAGATATCTGTACTTATCTCCCAGAGGCTATAAAGTTTAAGAGCAAATTTTATTTCTATTCTTCTCTATCGTGCGATTTTGTTTTCTCAATACTGATTGAACTCTTTCTACTCTTATTCTCTCGCAGATGGCGAGAACACATATCGCTTCTTCAGCTGAACAGCATCCAGAGCCTCTAGTGGCAGCTCCTACGAGGGGTAGAGGCCGAGGCAGGGGTAGGGCTCAGCCTAGAGCCCGAGCAGCAGCCCCAGCAGTGGAGCCTCAGGTAGAGTTCGACGAGGAGGTTCCAGCTCAGACTATTCCTGCTGGGCCAGCTCAGGTCCCAGAGGGGTTCATTGCCATCCCAGTGCTTCCGGATGCTTTGGTCCATTTGGTGGGCCTTATGGAGAGTGTGGCCCAGACTGGCGCATTTCCCATGGCACCAGCCGTCTCTCAGGATGGAGGAGGAGCCCAAACTCCTACTACTCACACTCCAGAGCAGATGTCTCCCAAGTATCAAACTTTAGCAGCTCATCTAGTCGGAGTAGTTCAGCTGGTTGTTGCGGAACAGACCGGTGATGGGTCAGCTATGTCTTCTGAGGCTTTGTGGAGATTGGATAGGTTTACCAAGCTCTTCCCAATCCATTTAAGTGGTGCTACTTCAGAGGATCCCAATGAGTATCTTGACAGCTGTCATGTGGTTCTTCGGAACATGGGTATATTGGAGACCAATGGGGTTAACTTTGCTGTATTTCAGATTACTGGTTCCGCCAATAAATGGTGGAGGGGTTATTTGTTGACCACACCAGCTGGGTCGCCTGCTCTTACTTGGGACCAGTTCTCTTAACTCTTCCTAGAGAAGTTTCTGCCTATCACCTTGAGAGAGGAGCACCGTCATCAGTTCGAGCGTCTCCAGCAGGGCAGTATGACTGTTACTGAGTATGAGACCCGTTTTATGGATTTGGCCCGATCATGCTCTTCTTCTGATTCCCATCGAGAGAAAGGGTGAGGAGGTTTATTGACGAACTTGCTCAACCTATCAGATTGCACATGGCTAAGGAGACTGGGAGTGAGATTTCTTTTCAGGCTGTTGTCAATGTCGCCAGGCGAGTCGAGATAGTTCTTGCACAGGGAGGTCAGGGTCTGATAAGAGACCTTATTATTTCGGTGGGTTCAATGGCACCTCATCTGGAGGCAGGGGTACTTTCGGAAGAGGCCATCCTCCCAGGCCGTTCCATTCAGCGCTTCAGGCATCCCACAGTGCTTCAGGGAGTCGTGGTCCTTATGTGCCTCCTTCTGGGCAGCCAACTTACAGTGCACCACCAACTCCTATTAGTGCACCTCCTATTCAGAGTTATTACTGTGGCCAGCCGGCCCGTTCGGGTCAGTCCCAGTTTCTACAGCCACAGTATCAGGACGGATGTTTCGAGTGTGGTGGTTATGGGCATACCAGGAGGACCTGCCCGAGATTACTGGGCGTTCTTCCACAGCATCAGGGTTCTCGTGCCATGGTTTAGGCACCAGTTTCTGCACCGCCTACTCAATCATCCAGAGGCAGGGGTCAGGCATCCAAAGGTAAGATCCAGACTGATAGAGGTGGAGGCCAGCCAGCTAGAGGCCGTCCCAGGGATATAGTTCAGAGTGGTGGGCCCCAACCCCGATGTTATGCTTTTCCAGCCAGGCCTGAGGCTGAGTCATCCGGTACTATTATTACAGGTACTGTTTCGATTTGCAGTAGATATTCTTCAGTTCTATTTGATCCGGGATCTACTTACTCCTCTGTGTCATCTTAGTTTGCTTCATATTTGGTTGTGCCTCGTGATTATTTGAGTGCTCCTGTGTACGTGTCCACACCTATGAGGGATGCTGTTGTTGTAGATTGTGTTTATCGTTCTTCTGTGGTCACCATTGGGAGTCTTGAGACTCAGGTAGACCTTCTACTTCTTGATATGGTCGATTTTGATGTCATTTTGGGTATGGATTGGTTGTCACCTTATAATGCTATATTGGACTGTCACGCCAAGACGGTGACCTTAGCCTTGTCGGGATTTCCTCGATTAGAGTGGAGAGGGACTCCCGACCATTCTACCATTAGGTTTATCTCTTATATGAAGGCTCGGTGTATGTTCGAGAAGGGATAATTGGCTTATTTGTCTTATGTTCGTGATTCTAGTGCAGAGGTTCCTTCCATAGACTGTGCTAGTTGTTTATGAGTTTCCAGAGGCATTTCCTACAGACCTTTCGGGGATGCCACCCGACAAGGATATTTATTTCTGTATTGGTTTGGCTCCGGGCACTCAGCCCATTTCCATTCTGCCATACTGTATGGCCCCGCTAGAGTTGAAAGAATTGAACGAACAGTTGCAAGATTTGCTTGATAAGGGCTTAATTAGACCTAGTGTCTCGCCCTAGGGTGAACCAGTGTTGTTTGTGAAGAAGAAAGATGGGTCAATTAGGATGTGCATAGATTATCGGCAGTTGAACAAAGTCACCATCAAGAAAAAGTATTTATTGTCGATGACTGGTGACTTATTTGATCAGCTTCAGGGTGCCAAGGTTTTTTGAAGATTGATTTGAGATCGGACTATCATCAGTTGAGGATTAGGGCATCCGACGTCCCGAAGACAGCCTTCCAGACTCGGTACATGCATTATGAGTTTCTAGAGATGTCATTTGGGTTGACAAATGCCCCAGCAACATTTATGGATTTGATGAACCGAGTGTCCAAGCCTTATTTGGACTCCTTTGTGATTGTGTTTATTGACGACATCTTGGTCTACTCCCGCAGTCGAGAGGAGCATGAGCAGCACCTTAGGATTGTGCTTCAGACTCTGAGAGACATCCAATTATATGCTAAATTTTTGAAGTACGAGTTTTGTTTAGATTCAGTCGCTTTCTTGGGCCATGTTGTATCCGCAGAGGGCATTCAGATAGACCTACGAATATTGGGGCAGTCTAGAACTGGCCTAGACCCACTTCAGCCACGGAGATCAGAAGTTTCTTGGGTTTGGCGGGATATTACCATCAATTTGTGAAGGGATTCTCATCTATAGCAGCTCCGTTGAACAGGTTGACCTAGAAGGGTGCACCATTCAGATGATCAGACGAGTGCGAAGCGAGCTTTCAGAAGCTCAAGACAGCTTTGACTGTAGCGCCAGTGTTGGTGTTGCCCACAGGCTCAAGATCTTACACGGTATTTTATGATGCTTCCCGTGTTGGGCTCGGTGCAGTATTGATGCAGGGGGGTAGGGTGATTGCATATGCGTCGCGGCAGTTGAAGGTTCATGAGAAGAATTACCATGTCCATAATTTAGAGTTGGCAACCATTGTTCATGCGCTAAAGATTTGGAGGCACTATCTTTATGGTGTGTCGTGTGAGGTTTTCACGGGTCATCCAGCCTTCAATATTTGTTCAAGAAAAAGGATCTCAATTTGAGGTAGAGGAGGTGGTTGGAGCTGTTGAAAGACTATGATATCTTGTACCATACTGGGAAGGCCAATGTGCTGGCCGACGCATTGAATAGGAAGGCAGCGAGTATGGATTCCTTGCGTTCATTCCACTCGGTGAGAGGCCACTAGCATCAGATGTTCAGACTTTGGCCAACCAGTTTGTGAGGTTGGATATTTCAAAGATTAGTCGTGTTCTAGCTTGCACAATCGCTCGGTCTTCTTTGTTTGAGCGTATCAGAGATCGGAAGTATGACAATCCTCATTTGTTGATCCTTATGGACACGGTGCGGCACGGTGGTGCCAAGCAGGTTACTGTTGGAGAGGACAGAGTTTTGAGGATGCAGGGTCGTGTTTATGTGCCTAATATGGATGGACTTCGTGAGTTGATTCTTGAGGAGGACCACAGTTCCCGGTATTCTATTCATCCGGGCACCGTCAAGATGTATCAGGACTTGCGGTAGCATTATTGGTGGAGGAGGATGAAAAAGGATACAGTTGCTTATGTAGCTCGGTGTCTGAATTGTTAGTAAGTGAAGTATGAGCATCAAAGACCCGGTGGTTTGCTTCAGATAATAGAGATTCCTGAGTGGAAGTGGGAGCATATCACTATGGATTTCATTGTTGGACTCCCACGGACTCAGAGGAAGTTCGATGCCGTTTGGGTCATTGTGGACAGGCTGACTAAGTCAATGCACTTCATTCCTGTGGCAGTTACCTATTCTTCGGAGCAGTTGGCAGAGATTTACATCCTTGAGATCATATGTCTTCACGGTGTGCCCGTGTCTATCATTTCTGATCGAAGTATGTAGTTCACCTCGCACTTCTAGAGGGTGGTACAGTGTGAGTTGGGCACACAGGTTGATTTGAGCATAGTGTTTCATTCTCAAATGGACGGACAGTGCGAGCATACTATTCAGATCTTGGAGGATATGCTTCACGCATGTGTCATAGAATTCGGAGGATCGTGGGATCAGTTTTTGCCCCTTGCATAGTTCGCCTACAACAACAACTACCAGTCGAGCATTTAGATGGCTCCTTGTGAGGCATTACGGTAGACGGTTCCAGTCGCTAGTTGGGTGGTTCGAGCCGAGGGAGGCTCGGTTGTTGGGTACTGATCTAGTACATGATGCCTTGGATAAGGTCAAGATCAGTCCAAGAAGAAGAGTTATGCCGACCATAGAGTTCGTGATGTTGCATTCATGGTCGGGGAGAGGGTGTTGCTTTGGGTATCACCCATGAAGGGTGTCATGAGGTTTGAAAAGAAGGCAAGCTGAGCCCTAGGTATATCTGACCTTTTAAGATTCTCTAGAGGTGGAAGAGGTGGGTTACAGGCTTGCGCTGCCTCCGGGGTTATCAACAGTCTATCTAGTGCCATGTGTCCATGCTCCGGAAGTATCACGGTGATCCGTCCCATGTGTTAGATTTCAGCTCTGTCCAGTTGGACAAGGATTTGACTTACGAGGATAAGCCGGTGTCTATTCTAGCCCCCAAGTTCGTCAGTTGAGGTCGAAGAGTTATCCTTCAGTCTGACTGCAATGGAGAGGTTAGCGCGGCGAGGCAGCTACTTTGGAATCCGAGTCGGACATGCGGAGTAGATATGCCCACCTATTCACCAGTTCAGGTACTTTTCTAGTGCGTTCGAGGACGAACAATTGTTTTAGAGGTGGAGAATGTGATGACCAGATAGGTCATCTTATGATTTAAACCTAATTCTGTGATCTAAAACCTTTAAAAGTCATGTTTTATCCTTCCTCGATTTGTGTGCACAGTCCGGGCGTCTTTCTGAAAAGCATTTATGTTAAAAATTGATAAAAATAAGAAACTTTTCCTAAAAACCTCATTTGAGTTGACTTCGATCGACATTTTTGGTAAACGGACCCGGACTCATACTCTGACGATCCTGGTGGATCCATATCGTGATTTGGGACTTGGGAATATGCCCGGAATTGAAATCGGAAGTCCCTAGCCCGAGATATCGGACTATGTCGGAATTCAAAAGTTGAAAGCTTAATGAAATTGAAGTATTTGACCAAATTTTGACTTTTTGGATAATGTGTCTGTATTTTGGTTTCGGAACCCGGTACAGGTCCAATACCATATTTATGACTTGCTTGTGAAATTTGATGAAAAACGGAGTTGATTTGACGTGATTCGGACGTCTGGTTGTAAAAATAGGAATATCAAAGTGTTCTTGAAAATTTCATTCAATTCATTGTTCTAGGTGTTATTTTGGTGATTTGATCGCACGAGCAAGTTTGTATGATATTTTTAGACATGTGTGTGTGTTTGGTTTGGAGCCCCGAGGGCTCGGGTGAGTTTCGGATAGGCTACAGAGTGATTTAGACTTAGAATTTTTGCTCGTGTCTGCATTTTCTAGGAACTGAGCATCTGATCTCACAATTGCGAGATCAGTGGTCGCATTTGCGAACATCCCCACCTTCTGTCGTTTTCGCATTTGAGAAATATGCCTAGGTCAACATAGGTTTGCATTTGCGACAATATGGTCGCATTTGCGGAAGGCATGTAATCACATTTGTGATGATAGTCTCGCACTTGTGATGGGAATTGGGGAAGGTGATTCTCCGCATTTGTGAAGAAATAGGTCGCATTTGCGATCCTATGATTTCCGCATTTGCGAAGGCATCAGAAATGTGAGAGTTTAGCATTTGTGAAGCTTATCTTTCATTTGCGGGCTTCGCGAATACATCTGCAACTGATGAAATAGGACTTAGACGGGATTTTTGTTCATTTCTCAAATTTTCAAATCCTAGAACCCTAGAGGCGATTTTTCCAAGACCATTTCTTTCCCAAAACATTGGTAAGTGATCCTAACCCACTTTCTTTCAATTACCCAATGCATTTCATGAATTTTCAACATAAAATCTAGGATTTCCGTGGTAGAAATTGGGGGTTTGGTAGAATTAGTGATCTTTGGGAAATTGGGATTTAGACATCAATTGAGGTCGGATTGTAAAACTAATTGCATAATCGGGCTTGGGGTTGAATGGATTAATGGGTTTTGGTTCGACCTCGAGTTCTGACCAAGCGGGCCGGTGTCGATTTTTGACTTTTGGGGAAAAGTTTGTGAAATCAAAATTTATGCAATGTAATTGGTTTCTTTAGCAAAAATTGATGTTATTGAGTTAATTGTGGCTAGATACGAGTGGTTTGGAGGTGGACTCTAGAGGAAAAGCTGTAATTGAGCATTGAGTTGCCCTTTGAGCGAGGTAAGTGTTGTGTCTAAACTTGACTTGAGGGATTAGGAAAACTTGACTTATTTTCTATATGAAATTCATGTGAGCGGCGTATATGTGAGGTGATGAGTACTTATGTGCCGCCAATTTATCTGTTTTACCTATTTCTTTCCCGTTCCTCTCATATTGTCTCATTACATGCCAAACTGTTCCATGCTTTACTTGTGCTTTCATGTCTAATTGCTACTTGTTAGACATTGTTTCCTTCTGTTAATAGTAGTAGTTGTTCCCTAGCTTCGTTATTTTCTATTATTTGCTTAATATGGTTATCGGTACTTTTATGGTATATTCTGGATTTGTCTCGCTGAGTAGTATTACTTGTGTGATTTTTTTTAGTGTACAAGCTTCCTAATTGTTTTGGCTTGAAGTTAATCTTTGCGAAGGGTTATGTGATTTGAATTGTGAAATTTTATGTACTTACTGAATAATTGATATTGATATGGTGGGATTGGGTTGCACGCTGCAAGTGGTGGAATAAGGGTGATATATTGAGGAGGAATAAGGGTGACTTGATATTATACGGTGGGATTGGGTTGCACGCCACAACATGTGTAATAAGGATGGATTGTTTGATGAAATAAGGGTGAACTGTGATTGTAATTATTGTGATATGGTGGGATCGGATTGCACGCTGCAATACTTTTATTTATATTATGTTGTTTAGAATATAAATCCAGCCAGTCACTCTAAGCCTGCTCTACCCACACACCTCCAAAATTCTATCGAGATTTCGTCTGATCCGGTTGGTCTACCCCTACTCATCTTATGCATGGGCCCCACGACCTCCTAACCTTAATGTGCCTGTAGTACCTAAAGTCTCGGTGACTCTCGGTGCCCCTATTAACCTAGAACATGTCCCGACCCCCTTCTTCATTCAGAAGTCTATGAAAGTAAGTCTGCCATCTCCTACTAATATGCTCCTCTCACATCAATACGCTACCGTCCTCGTCTTTGATGCACCACACACATATAGAACGCACATAAAGAGGCTTGACAACAAACAAGTCTAGTAATGACGTCGAGAAATCAATCTGGACCAACACCCTGATATAAGCAAACAAGTCCAGTTATGCCGGCATTTTAATATAGGGATTACTATGCTGGAATTAATTCCTGGGAAAATGGTAAAATATACCCTTCTATTGTGAGAAAAGGATCAAGTTTACCCTCTATTATACTTTTAGTCTAAAAATATTCATGCGGTTATACAATTGGTTTAAATATACCCCTCATCCGTTAAGATTGTCCGAGGTGACGCCCAATCCAACGCGGCACTGGAATTTTGGCCATGCCACCTCACTGCCCCAACCCATTTTGCCCCTCTCCTTCACTTCTTCTTCAATATTCTCCCTCACTGCCCCCAACCCAAGTGCTTGTATACCATATAAAAAGGGGATTACAATCAATGGTAGTTAGAGGGTATTCAATACTTGTCACACCTCTTTTTTCACCCCCCGATTAATAAACGTGTAATAAGGGAATTTTTCCACATTAAGTGACATTATTCGAATTTGGGATTTATTTTAGTTTTCAGAGTCGCCACCTGGATTTTTAACGATGTTCCGGGACACCGTGATTTTTAAAATCCCAAATCGAGGAATTTTTGACTTTTTTTTTTGTCTGCGATAAGAAATCCGAGTAAGGAATTCTGTTAACCCGGGAGCAGGTGTTAGGCATTCCCGAGTTCCGTGGTTCTAGCACGGTCACTTAACTATTAATATTTGGGCTATATTATCTAATTGTTTACGTGTTTTAGCCTATTGTAGATTTAAACTCTTTCAAATTTAGCCGCTTTTGATAAGTATGGATTTATCTTGAAGACAAGTCACGAGAACGTGCACTTGTTATGCTGTTGGACATGTTACAATTACGCCACATGAAATGCACCCACAATTGCAACACATGATTTTAATATAGTTTGAAGTTGAAGTCGGGGACATGAGTTGTCGCACCCGACTGTAGATTACGTAGTCAGGACTATGGCCGTGACAGTTTTATAACGCCCATTTGAGGCAATGTTTGATCATTCTTCATATTTTATACTTTTGAAAGAGCATTTTGATTTTAAGATCAATTAGGACGTTTATGGATTTATCTTAAACAAGTCATGATGTCGTGAACTTGTTTTTTTTAGCACACGGCAAACACGTCACATGAAATGCACCTGTGTTTGCTATGTACATTTTGTATTAATTGTTTAGAGTGAGGGTCGGGGGCATACTTGCCACTCCCGAATGTAGTTTACTGTAATTTTGAGGTAATAATCGATTTTTTATCAAATTTCGAACTAAAGGTATTCATTCTACCTAGAAGATCTCCTAAAACAGTATTCATTGGTCTAAGACAGCATCTTATGGGCTATGGCCTCCTCTAGCCCCGTTTTATCACATTAGGCCATCCTAAGTCAGCTCTCCTTGTAATGGGACTACTAGTTCTGAAAAGAAATTTGTTTTTAGTCAACAATGGAAAATGTGGGAATTAGAACGTCCCTCGTTCGTTCAGATATATACAGTTATGAAATTCAGATGTCTAAATATGTTACTTGTTAATTCTGATACGAATGGGAAAGATGAAATCACTCTACTTCTTCCAGAATTTTATGATTTCTAACAAAGATCATACCACAGGCGGTTTTATTAATTTTGAAATAGTGATACTTACCAATTCTAAACAACCTAATCTCATGCTTCTAAAGGATTAAAGTTCACACGTATGTATACATTGATTTTCGCAGATTCATGAGACACAAGATAAACTGAAGATAATCTACTGATTCTATACATGTTGAAACTCTACTGAATTTGAAATAACCATTTTTTCCAAAATCCAAACGGGGTGTTTATACAGATTTTACATACGTTCTTTTGTCTAATATCATTTGCAGAACAGACAAAAATGTAAACTCGAAATTTCAGGAACATGAATAAAACTGAAATTAAGCGTATAGTCCAGTCTTAAATTACATTACGATGAAAGCTAAAGAAATACAGGGGGATTATAACTTGACTGCCGCTATACACTTTCCAGAGCGAAAGAAACTAAAAAGGAGATTCTAACTAATTTGCTGACTCGAATCTCCCTTGAGGCCTTACGTTTGAGCCTTCTCTTTGTAATCTGTAGAACACCCCCAATATAATTTTAGGTGTTGTACAAATACCAAAACCAAACTGACCATGAAGAGGTCAGTTTTAATCCTGATATTGCATGTGTTTAAACCATACTATCTGGCATAATTATTTATGTGCTTTCTCAGTGTGAATATGATCATAAAAGGATCAACTCAACTCCGGAATGTCATTTTCATACTTTGGACCTTCAGTCCATATTAATTCATTTACTTGGTTATTTAGGAATTTTAAGAGGATAAATTTGATCATAATAAAGGATTCAGATTCTTTCCTCTGAGGAGCCTTTGATTATCCACTTTATATCCGTAAAGGGTGATTTTCAGCAGCCTAGGCTACTGTTTATGCACTACCTAGGGGTGAATTTGACTATTATAGAGTCAGATTCATCTACCCAAGTGCTAATACTAACATAATTCTAAACTCTATAGGAACTTTGCTTATCTAGGCATTTTTAGAGGATGAATCTGACCATCCAACGGTTCAGATTATCACTCTAATGCCCTTCTCAACTACATACTTTATACCCCTTTTGAAGGGTAAACTTCAACTAACATACTAACATTTGTGCACTCATCATGGGGTGAGTTTGATTATTAAAGAATCAAACTCATCTACCCTAGTGCGAATTACTCTAACATGCTAAACACATATGAAATTAACAACTAACTACCAAATACTAAATGTATTAACAGAAACTTAGCAAATAACCAAGCAGATTCCAGGAGTTGCATACATACATTCAGATAATAGTAACCTTATTTAAGTTTTATATAAGGAATAAAGGGGAAGAAGATTCAGATTCATACAATCTTAAAGAAAACACAACATGAACTAAAAATTTTAATACAAGTTCTGGATTCAATAACTCTATCTAAAGTACATTGTTACATACCTTTAGAGAGAAAAATAGCAAAAAGACTTGACCAAATAAAGGTCAAGTATGGACCACAATCATCAAGAAGAAAGAGGATTCAGCAGTAGCAAGACAGAAAACCAAGGAAAAGACCAAACAACCCAGCAAGAATTAACCTAGAAATCTTGAGTATGAATGCTTGAAGAAAAACTTCCAGAAATCAAAATCCAAAGAGAGAAGATAGGAGCTGAACTTGGCCATTTATTTGTGAGCTTGTTTTCAAAAAGAAATCAGATTTTCCCTTTTATAATACTCTTTCTTGAAAACTTTTTATTTTCGAATGGAAGGTATTTCTGTATTTTTTCAGAATGCTTCGGCAGCTAGAAGAGAGTATATTTTTTCCAGAGTCTCCAAAAAAAGTTCTTTTAGACTAAAGGGAGGGGGTCTATTTATAGGATATTTGGGAAGGGGATCCCTTTTAGAATATTCCCAATCCAAAAGGCTGAAAATAGTACATAGGGCAGCTGCCAACCTTATCTTTGGGACAACTGCCCCTATTTTAGAACATTCTTACCTATTAAAAGACCCTTTTACCCTTAAAAATCTTATTTCCTAAGTCTACATTACCTATTGTACCCCTTAGAGTCCCTGAATTTACCATTGGGTAATCAGGGTTAAACTCACTTGGGTTATTATTAGAACTTTGGTTAGTTAACCCTAGTTATGTTCTTTAGTTAACTATTAGTTATTCTTAACTAGGGTTGAGTTAACTAGTTAAAGGTTAATTGATTAAGTGCCTAGAGTTGGTTTCATACTAGTTACCTAGGTTTACACTAGCAATTAATCTTAACTAATCACACAATCAGGTATATAATCAATTAGATAACGAACCTTATTGGCAATTAACTAATGACAGTCAATACTAGGAAACTCAAGACCATGAATCTTTACTTCGACATTACAAACAAATACATGACTAAGCGAATAAAACTCCTAATCACATGACTATCAGTATTCTAGATGACTATCAATAAACTAGGAAAATCACACTGAGGGGGATCATGGACATAATTATAGGGAATTCATATTACTAATCTTTTTAAACAACTGAGGCATGCTGTTAACTTGAGACGATATTAACATAAACAAAAGTAAATAATGCAAAATAAACTAGAACAGTAATCCTAAACATACACATGGGATTCTGTTTCATGAGAAGAAAAATGATAAAGAAAAGGAAAAGAATAATAAACACAGGGATACATGAAACGGTTTTGTTAAAACTTATTTAAGACCTAATTTGCATTATTCCAATATCTAAACGGGTTTATGATTAATCTAAACACGCACCAGAAGAATCAGAAAATAAACATGAGCAAAAGGCAAAAGGAAAACAGTGACTAAGCAAATAACCAAAATCAGCTAAACTAAATAGTGATTAACACGATTTGTTTTAATATTATACAGAAACTATAAAGAGAGAAGAGGGATACCCGTTAAAGGGATTTGGCCGGAAAGATTAAAGTTGTTGGACCTTGGTCGGACTCCTGCAGGGTTTGAAAATGGCTCAAATCCACATGAATCAATAGCTCTCATCAAGAGCTATTGACTCATGTAGGTATGAGTCATTAATTGTTCTTGAATCGGTCGATAATAGGAAACTAGGGTTTCTGTTTTCTTAGATTTGAAATCGAAGGGATTTGGGTGGGATTATGGTGAAATAGATGGTGGGAGGTGAATGAGGAGGAGGAGGAGGAGGAGGAGGAGGAGATGGTCTGGTAACAATTTGGGGTCATTTGGTGATGCTCCGCCGCCGGAGGTGATTTCCGATCGGCGGAGGACGGTGGTTCTGGACGAGTCTTTTAGAGAGAAGAGAGAGAGAGACAGACAGGGGGGGGGGGGGGGGTCTCTGAGGCAAATGAGGGTACGGGGTAGTTAGGACAATCTTATACTTTAGTATTGGGGAGTTCCCAGCCGTTTGATTTGTTTTTATCAACGGCTGGGATGGCTTTAGGGTGAAACGAGGTCGTTTGATTAGGGCTGGGGCAGGCCAGGCTATGGGGTAATTGGGTTGGGGTGTTAGAGAAGGGTTCTTGGGCCTGGTCAAGTTAGCCCAGGTCCGATTTTAAGCTTTTTAATTACTAACCTAATTAATTTAATTAAATTCACACCTAATTAAATATAAATAAATGCAATAATTGATTCTAAACCTTATTTTATCTAATTATAAATTAATTAGGAATAGAGAGTAATTAATTTTATGCTCTTAGTCAAATCTATGACTTATTGGATAAAATGATTAACTTGGTAATTAGTTGTTAAACTTATATTACATCAAATAACCACTATCCGTCTATTATTTAATTTAAATTAATCACAAATAATAAGTTCATAATTCTTTAATAATGGTGATGCAATTTTAATAATTTTTTTAAAAAGATGAATTATGAATATGCAAATGCAAACAATTTAACAACCAATCACTAAAAATTCCACAAAAACCCATAAAATTGATTTACTTATCCATTTTTGAAGGAGTATTTAATAGATGAAAAATTACATGCTCACAGCTGCCCCTCTTTGCTCAGAAACACGAAGAGTTTTCGGGCAAAGACAAAGTGAGCAGTTATGAACAACTTTTACCTGTTCAAATACTCCATGTGAAGTGTTTTGGAAAAGTTTTGACCGAACCCTGCTTCAAAGGTTGCCTACATATCCTTGGCTATAAAGGAATCAGGTCAGTGTAGTTCTGGAAGTTTTGGTAGCTGGGACTACCGGGTAACTGTGATTTTACTGTAATTGCTGCTGGTCTCCTTATTACACCAAAGTCAAAAATGAAAAAGACTAAACTAGCCTATAAGCTATGAGTTACAAAATTCATATCTATAAGTCTTCTGCAGCTTGATCTTGAGTCTTGGTTGTTTTTTCACGCAGACTCTTATCTGAATCTTGATGCTTGTTAGTTGTATGTGCTGGTTCACTCTTATTCAGCTTTTCGGATCAAGACAGGATATGCTGGACGGATGACTTCAATCTGCTCTGAATAGTCCATATCTTCCCCGTTTCTGCGCTTTTGGATTCAATCATCTCTTTATTCTTTTGTTTTATTATTTTTTGGATCGAAACTTCTTCTTTTGGTCATCTCGAGTTCCAATGTCCTAAACTTGTAATCTGCACGAAGATCAAAACAAACGAACGAAATTTTTTGCCCCAGTTTTCACTAGGAAAATTTCGTGAGTTATTGTAAGGAAATTCTACATTATTTTGTTATTGAAATTGGTGAAAATCCGGGAGCAGTGCATCCAGAGTTATTGCAGACTAGGGAGTGGATACCCTAAATCTCAAAGCAAAATCCACTGGGGTGGCAAAATAAAATCAACTAGGGATTGTATACCCTACGCTGGAAAGAAAAGCATCAATCAGGGAGTGTATACCCTTAATTGAAAAAGAAAAACATCAATTAGGGAGTGTATACCCTTAATTGGAAAAGAAAAGTATCAATTAGGGAGTGTATACCCTTAATTGAAAAAGGAAAGCATCAATTAGGGAGTGTATACCCGTAATTGGCAAAGAAAAGTATCAATTAGGGAGTGTATACCCTTAATTGGAAAAGCAATACATCAATTAGGGAGTGTATACTCTTAATTGGGAAAGAAAAACATCAATTAGGGAGTGTATACCCTTAATTGGAAAAGAAAAACATCAATTAGGGAGTGTATACCCTTATTGGAAAAGAAAATGTCAGTTAGGGAATGTATACTCGTAATTGGAAAAGCAAGACATCAATTAGGGAGTGTATACCCTTAATTGGGAAAGAAAAACATCAATTAGGGAGTGTATACCCTTAATTGAAAAAGAAAAAACATCAGTTAGGGAATGTATACCCTTAAATAGAAAAGAAAAACATCAATTAGGGAATGTATACCCTTAACTGGAAAAGAAAAACATCAATTAGGGAGTGTTTACCCTTAATTGGAAAAGTAAAACATCAATTAGGGAGTGTATACCCTTAATTGGCAAAGAAAAACATCAATTAGGGAGTGTATACCCTTGATTGGTGAAGAAAACATCAATCAGGGAGTGTATACCCTTAATTGGAAAAGTAAAACATCAATTAGGGAGTGTATACTCTTAATTGGAAAAGAAAAACATCAATTAGGGAGTGTATACCCTTAATTGGAAAAGAAAATATCAGTTAGGGAATGTATACCCTTAACTGGGAAAGCAAAACATCAGTTAGGGAATGTATACCCTTAACTGAAAAAAAAATATCAATTAGGGAGTGTATACCCTTAATTGGAAAAGTAAAACATCAATTAGGGAGTGTATACCCTTAATTGGCAAAGAAAAGCATCAATTAGGGAGTGTATACCCTTAATTGACAAAGAAAACATCAATTAGGGAGTGTATACCCTTAATTGGCAAAGAAACAATCAATTAGGGAGTGTATACCCTTAATTGGAAAAGCAAAATATCAATTAGGGAGTGTATACCCTTAATTGGCAAAGAAAAGCATCAATTAGGGAGTGTATACCCTTAATTAGCAAAGAAAACATCAATTAGGGAGTGTATACCCTTAATTGGCAAAGAAAAGCATCAATTAGGGAGTGTATACCCTTAATTAGCAAAGAAAACATCAATTAGGGAGTGTATACCCTTAATTGGCAAAGAAACAATTAATTAGGGAGTGTATACCCTTAATTGGAAAAGCAAAACATCAATTAGGGAATATATACCCTTAATTGGCATCGACTAGGGAGCGTGTACACCCATGTCGGGAAAAGGTGTAGTTGGGGATTGGAGGCCCCATACTACTTTGAGTCATTTTCAACTTCAGTTCTTCTCTCTTCTTTTTTTTCTTCATCTTTTTATTTTTATTTTAGGCATGAGGGAAAAGATTTTTGGAGGAAACTCCCCTTTCTTTGGATTCAACGCTGCAGAACTCCTTCTAGCTCTTGCGCAATTCCTTTTGGTTGCACCTGCTTTTTGCATGGTTGCTTTTGCACCTGTTTCCTATTTTCAAACAAAGAAAAATTTGTTAGTTTGAAACGGTGATTGGTTTTGCGGCCTTGATTATTTCAAGCTGCTCGATCTCAGCCTTCTTGACGAAGATCTCAACTGTTTGCTTGTTTGCTGGGGATCGGGTTTCGTTTCCAAACCCAAGGACCTTGGCTTTCCAGATTTCGTTGTGGTGACCGGTCACGTGGGACCCAACATTTCAGCTTTATTCTGCCTTTGTAGGCCTTTCACTTGCTTCTCTTTTGGATTTCTGAAGTATCGGGGGAATTTTTTCCCCTCAAATTCTTCCGCATTGGTTAGTCTCGGGAGACTTAACCTTTCCAATTTTACTTCGCCTTTATCGACCTTCCATTTCTGGTTTTCTCCCGTCTTTAATTTAAAGCAACAGGAGCGCTTTGGCTTTTCAGACTTTGCCAAGAGGGTTAGCCACGTGGGAATTAACCTTCCACTTCAATTGCCTTCATAGTTATTTTGATTTGATCTTCTTCTTTCAAGAGTTGTGTTTACAGCATCAGCCATTGTGGCCAGTCGGGGTCGATTTGATACCCCTGATGAGACTCAGTGCCCTTTACATGTTGGCTTGCGTCAAATGAGAACCATGTAAATCAGTTTTGCCATCTTTTCTTTGTCTTATTTCAGGAATAGAGTTAGACCGAAAGGGATTGAGAAACAATAAATGACAGAATGGATAATGAGTTTAAACGAGAGGTATCCCTTTCGGGGAAAGGAAGGAAGGACTTATCTGGAGTGCATGCGGACTTCAATGAACATGACATGCCTTTTGGAAACCGTCCGACTCTCAGAAATTCATCACAACTATCACCTCGAGATTGAGAAACCTTGCCCCGGACTGTGTCCGTGTCAGTGAACCATTATCCTTTTCGATCAGTGGCGCCCTTTGCGGGTTTTCACCAACTAACCTCTCTCATTTCTCTTCTCACCATCGCCTTGTAGTGCTCTTTGCAAGTTTTCACTAACAAGACTCTCTCATTATTAATTTCTCTACTTACCGTCTCCTCACGGTGCCCGTGTGGGTTTTCACCGATAAGACTCTCTCATTTTATTTTTCTTATTTGCTTGCACCAGATCCGACACTATATCCTCCAACTTTAGACATCTTTGCCGATTGATCGGAAGGACTTGAACAGGGTTTTGGTGAAAAGAATTTGTATTGAATTACAACTTTGGAACCTTTTATGCGAAAACGTCGCTGGACATAACATTTTCCCCAGCTTAAACTCTTGGGGAAATGTGGAATTTTATTTTGGTGCGACTGAACCCCAGGGAGAGGCTGCCTACGTATCCTTTCGGAATCAAGTCAAACGTAGTTCAGGGAAACATTTTGTTTTTTTTTTATTTTTCTATTGATTTTTTTTTCTCTTTTTTTTTTCATTTCTTTATTTTTTTTTTCAATAACACTTACGGGTTCCAAAGAGGGTAATCAAAGAAGGGTAGCCGGCTCTGCGAGTTTGCAAAAGGGGTAATGGTGTTTGGGTAGCGAGAATGAAAGCCTTCGTCATCTCAATCGGAGAACATTTAATACTATATGGAGGATAAAAAATAGTACTTTTTGACTGCATCTGCATTGACAGCCGTTTCGGGGTCATTTCCTTCAATGTCCCCTAGGTATAACGCTCCTTTTGGTAGCAATTTCCTTATAATGTATGGACCTTTCCAATTCAGGGCGAATTTTCCTTTCGCCTCTTCGTGGTGCGGGAGGATACGTCTTAAGAAAAGTTGCCCCACTTTGAAGTTCCTAGGTCACGCTTTCTTGTTGTAAGCGCGGGCCATTCTTTGTTGGTACAACTGCCCGTGGCACACTACGACCATCATTTTCTCATGAATCAGAGTTAATTGTTCCAGTCGGGTTTTAACCAATTCGTCATCCTCAATTTCTGCTTTGACAATAATCCGAAGGGGAGGAATTTCAACTTCTGCGGGTATTACGGCTTCAGTGCCATAAACGAATAGGTAAGGAGTAGCCCCAACCGACGTGCGTACGGTCGTACGATATCCCAACAATGCAAAAGGCAGCTTCTTGTGCCATTGCCTGGATGTTTGAATCATTTTCCTGAGAATTTTCTTGATGTTTTTGTTTGTTTCTTCAATGGTGCCATTGGCTTTGGGCCGGTAAGGGGTGGAGTTGCGGTGTTGATTTGGAACTGTTCACACACCTTCCTCATCAAGTTACTGTTTAGATTCGCGGCATTATCGGTAATGATAGTTTTTGGGATACCAAAACGACAGATGATATTAGAATGCACGAAATCCACCACTGCTTTCTCAGTGACAACTTTGAACGTGACTGCCTCGACCCATTTTGTGAAATAGTCGATAGAAACCAAGATGAATATGTGCCCGTTTGAGGCCCTTGGCTCGATTGGCCCAATGACATCAATTCCCCAGGCAACAAACGGCCAGGGTGCTGACATAGGATGCAGTTCTGATGATGGTGCATGGATTAAGTCGCCATGTATTTGACACTTATGGCACTTCCGAACGAAACCGAAACAATCTTTCTCCATGGTCATCCAATAATATCTAGCCCGCAAGATTTTCTTTGCGAGTACGTACCCGTTCATGTGGGGACCGCATACTCCTGAATGCACCTCGTCATAATTATTTCGGCTTCTTTGGCGTCTACACATCTTAATAGATTTAGATCGGGAGTTCTTTTATACAGTACTTCCCCACATAGGAAGAAACTGCTGGCGAGCCTTCAGATGGTTCTCTTTTGGTCTCCGTTGACCTGCTCTGGATATTTTTTTGTCTTCAAGAATCTTTTGGTATCATGATACCATGGTTGGACGTCGGGTTCTACTTCGACCGTGTTGCAATAACCATGCCTTTCCTTGATTTGAATCTCTAACGGGTCTATCCAAACATTACCCCGATATGGTAGCATTGTAGCTAGGGTAGCCAGCGCATCGGCTAACTCGTTGTGGCACCGAAGAATATATATGAACTCGACAGCTTTGAATCGCTTGCTAAGATCCTCCACATGTCTGTAGGGAAGGATCTTAACATCTCGAGTTTCCCACTGTCCCTGAGCCTGCTTGATGATCAAATCAGAATCCCCCATGATCAATAATTCTTCTACATCCATGTCAATGGTCATGTTCATGCCCATTATACAAGTTTCATATTTAGCAGTATTGTTTGTACAGAAGAAACGAAGGCGGGCCGTGGCAGGATAGTGTTTTCCTGTGGGTGAAATCAAGATTGCCCCTATCCCAATACCTTTTGCATTAGCTGTTCCGTCGAAGAACATTTTCCAGGTGTCGGTGCCTTCTGAGATTACCTCGACGGAATTGACTTCCTCATCCGGAAAATAAGTGCTCAAAGGTTGGTATTCATCATCAACCTGATTCTCAGCTAGATGATCAGCCAATGCTTGAGCTTTCATGGCTGTGCGGGTAACATAGAAAATGTCGAATTATGTGAGCAGGATTTGCCATTTTGCTAATCTCCCGGTGGGCATTGGCTTTTGGAAGTATTCATCAACCTGATTCTCAGCTAGATGATCAGCCAATGCTTGAGCTTTCATGGCTGTGCGGGTAACATAGAAAATGTCGAATTATGTGAGCAGGATTTGCCATTTTGCTAATCTCCCGGTGGGCATTGGCTTTTGGAATATGTACTTCAAAGGATCAAACCTAGTGATGAGGTAGGTGGAATAAGCCAACAAATAATGTCGGAGCTTCTGAGCAACCCAAGTTAGAGCGAATCAAGTTCTTTCCAACAGAGTATACTTGGCTTCGTAGCTTGTGAACTTCTTGCTCAAGTAATATATGGCCTGCTCTTTCTTCTCGGTTGCATCATGTTGCCCGAGAACACACCCAAAGGAATTTTCTAACACTGTGAGGTATAAGAACAAAGGTCTCCCTGGTTCTGGTGGGACTAGCACTGGCGGATTCGACATATATTCTTTGATCTTGTCGAAAGCGTCCTGGCATTCGTCTGTCCATTTGATGGCTGTATCTTTCTTCAATAGCTTGAATATAGGCTCACATATGGATGTGAACTGAGCGATGAACCTACTGATGTAATTCAACCTACCCAGTAGACTCATGACCTCTTTCTTGGTTCTTGGAGGTGGGAGATCCTGAATAGATTTTATCTTTGTCGGATCCAGCTCGATGCCTCGTCGGCTGACTATAAACCCAAGTAGTTTTCCGGATGGAACTCCAAAGGCACACTTGGCTGGGTTTAATTTCAGATCATGTTTACGCAGACGTTCGAAGAATTTCCTCAAATACTGCACATGGTCACCTTGCGTCCTGGATTTAATGATCACATCATCCACGTACACCGCAATCTCCTGATGCATCATGTCGCGGTATATGGAGGTCATGGCCCTCATATAAGTTGCCCCAGCATTCTTCAAACCAAATGGCATGACTCGGTAGCAGTAAGTTCCCCAGGGTGTAGTGAAGGCTGTCTTTTCTGCATCTTCTTCCTCCATCAACACCTGGTGATATCCAACATGGCAATCGACGAGACTGTATCTCATGTTTGGCACAATTGTCAACTAGGATATGTATGTTTGGCAGTGGAAAGTTATCCTTGGGGCTCTCTTGATTCAAATCTCGGTAGTCGACACATACTCAGACCTTTCCGTCCTTCTTAGGTACCGGAACCACATTGGCCAGCCAGGTGGTGTATTGGACCACTCGGATTACTCCAGTTTTTAGTTGTTTAGCGACCTCTTCTTTGATTTTGTCACTCATGTCTGTTTTAAATTTCCTTTGCTTTTGTCGGACAGGTGGATAACCGGGGTAGGTCGGCAATTTGTGTACCACCAAGTCCACACTTAGTCGGGGCATGTCGTCATAGGACCAAGCAAACACTTCTTTTAGGAGTTGAATCAAGGCGTCCCTAGTTCTTACATCCGTGTGGACGCTTATCATGGTTTCTCGAACCTCCTCTACATTACCCAAGTTAACGGGTTCTGTTTCGTTTAAGTTCGGCTTAGGCTTATTGTCGAATTGTTCCAATTCTCGATTTATTTCCCTAAAAGCCTCTTCTTCATCATATTCCGGTTCTTGATTCATTATTTCGAGGTTAGACAACGTATTAAGATCAGAGCATGAAGTCCGCAAGCATGTCATGTTTTTTAAGGCCGCATTATTAGGACTGAAAAATAAGAAAACAAAAATCAGAAAGAATAATAGACGATGAAATTTTGATTTCATTTCATTGAATTTGAACATAGGAGGGTTTACATCGAAGTTGAAATGCAATAAACTCAAAACACTTGAGTTACACCCTGAAATAACTCATAGTGCAGAAAAGATGGCAAAAGCTGAACTACCGGGACTCCCGCCTGACGGGGAATAGAGTAGCTTTCCAGTTTTGCAACTTGGCGTCGGGCCCCATATACTGTACTTCAGCAGTGCTGGAGCCTTCTCCTGGTTGGACCATATGAGCCTTATACAACATCTGTCTCATTGCTCCGCAGATTTCTTCAATTTCTTCGGCCGTGAAAGCCTCTTCCTCTTCCTCTACGTATTTTGACTTGACGAATGATTCGGTGATGTGCGGGATCGGCTGAGGTAATACCCAACCATCTTTCTTACGTTGGTCAGCCCATTGTTCATCGTCGGGAGTAACTTGAAACCTATGCCAAAGAACTTCTTACAGGTAGGCAAGGTGATAGGTTCTTTAATGCCTTGCAAGGACACCCCGAGCCCTTTTCCAGGTGTGTACCCATGTTTAATCATGTCGCTTGAGGGCACGGGGTTCCTTCCTCATATTGGTCCGCAACCAAAATCTCGAAAGCTTGGTAGACTATATGCTCGATGCCTTTTCTTGCTTCCAGGCATGGGACTGATGGGTCCCTGTAAATAGATTGCTCACCCTCTCCATGGACCACAATTTCCTGGTCTTCATACTCGAACTTAACCATCTAGTGGAGAGTAGATGGAACTGCCCCCGCTGCATGGACCCAAGGCCTTCCTAGGATATAATTGTAGGAAGTATCCATATCCATGACCTAGAATGTCACTTCAAAATCTATAGGTCCGATTGTCAAGACCAAATCAATCTCCCCGATTGTGTCTCTCTTGATGCCATCGAATGTGCGGACGCACACATTGTTGGGCTTAATTCTCTCAGTCTCGATCTCCATTCTTTGTAGGGTCGAGAGAGGGAAAATATCAACACCAGATCCGCCGTCCACCATAACTCTTTTCACATAGTACCCTTCACATTTAACAGTTAAGTGGAGAGCTTTGTTGTGGGCAACCCCTTCTGGAGGCAAGTCATTTTTGCTAAATGGGATCCGGTTGACTTCGAAAAATTGTTCTGCCATTCTTTCCATTTGCTCAACTGTGGTCTCGGCCGGAACATATGCTTCATTAAGTGTTTTGTTTAGGATTTTCTGATGCTCGTTCGAACTTATCAGCAAAAATAGAAGTAAGACTTGAGTGGGGGACTTTCTGAGCTGCTCAATTACGACGTATTCATAGGTTTTCATATTTTTGAAGAATTCTTCTACCTCTCCGGCACTGATCGACTTCTTAGGCGAAAAGCGATTCTACTTGATTTTGTTCAGTTCTTCCAAGTTGAGGTATTTCTCTGATGATTTTATCTCATTTGTTTCCCCAGTAATTTCTTTTCCTTTGTACGTCACCACCGTCTTGTTGTAATTCCACAGAACAACAGTAGTATTCTTCACAGGAGTCTGCGACGCACGGCTAATAACCACAGGCTCATTCAGCCTTGGTGAAATTATTTGCCCCCGTGCCACACGTCCCATTTGGCACGTACATTTTTGGGCCGTTCATCGTTGCTTTGTTGAATTGTAACCTTCGGGGAGGACTTAAAACACTTTGTTCCTTCCTGGGTGCCTTGGGGACGTAAAGAACAACGTCTTTAGAGGGTCCCATATTTGTCTTGGATTCAGCCTTCCTCGTGGCCTGGGGGACGGGGTTACTCATTTTCATTTCCTTGACTAGTTTGGGTGCCTCCTTGGGATTTTTCTCCACATATGCGATGGCGATGATAACTTTTAAAGATGGATCAAAATCCTGGTCTTCTCAAATCATGCCAATGACGGGCCCATTATTGTGAGTGGGCAATGGATTGTCCGTCACATTGGGAGCCTCTTCATCCCTTAACACCACCTTATTTTGTTCTATAAGGCTTTCCACAGCCCGTTTGAGGGTCCAACAATCCTCCGTGTCGTGCCCTTCTGCTCCGGAATGGTAGGCACAATTGGTACCCCGCTTGTATGACGCTGATGTTGGGTTTTACCTGGTCGGAGATACGGGCTGCAGAAGCCCCATATGTACTAACTTTGGGAAAATGCTTGAATACGACTCACCGATGGGAGTGAAGTCAGGTCTCCTCGGTGGTTCACGGGGGTAGGTGTTGTATGGATAGTTGTTTTGAAGAGGGCGTGGGTTATAGGGAGCTAGTGGAAAATGGTTGTTTCTTGGGGGTAGAGCTCAAATCTGGTTGTATTGTTGTTGCGGCCTGGGATACAGCTGAGCGTTCATCACCGCATAGGGAAAAGGGGGCGTAGCATAAGCTGCGTCTTGGCGAGAATAGTAATGTTGGGAAGTTTCGAGAAATGGACGTGGGTATTGCCGAGAATTCTGCCATCGGAAGCCATCATGGCCCTTCTTCTTTCTTCTTTCTGTTGGCTGCACTCCTGGATCCGCTTTGGATAGCCTGAGAGGTTGCTCTTATGGCAGATTGGCTCAGGATACGACCGGTTTTTAGACCATTCTCAACCATTTCTCCAATTTTGATTGCTTACGCAAATGGTTTGCCCATGGCGGACATCATATTTTGGAAGTAATCAGCTTTCTGTGCTTGTAGAAAGACATTAACCATTTCGACCTCATCCATCGGAGGTTTGACCCTAGAAGCCTGCTCACGCCACTTAATGGCGTATTCTCTGAAACTTTCTGAGGATTTCTTTTTAAGATTGGATAAAGAGTTTCTATCTGGAGCAATATCCACGTTGTATTGGAATTGTCGAACATAGTCCCGGGCCAGGTCATCCCATATGTGCCAGCGGGATATATCCTGGTCCATGTACCATTCCGATGCAATCCCTGTCAAGCTTTCTCCGAAATATGCCATGAGAAGTTCCTCTTTCCCACCTGCTCCCTGGAGCTGGTTGCAATACCTTTTCAGATGAGCTATGAGGTCCCCATGACCATCATATTTTTCGAACTTGGGGGTTTTAAACCCGAGAGGCAAGTGGACATGCGGGAACATGCACAAGTCTGCATAGGAGACGCTTTTCTGCCCGCTCAACCCATGTATATTCTTGAGGCTCTACTCAATACTCTTCATTTTCCGAGCCATTTCTTCGTGCTCGGGGCTTTTCTTATCTTGTCCCAAAATGACCTTATACTGCGGTTGTTGGGGGTATGAATTTGGAGTAACATGAGTGGTATCCGGATGGACGGACGGTGTTTGGAATGTAAATGCTGGTGGCTCGAAGCTTGGCCCAGAGATGGTCGGTGGCGCCGTGGAAGAGATTGGTGGTGCGGTGAAGATGTTGGAAGAAACACCGGAAAATAGGGCCTGGGGCGAACCTCAGAAGGCCTTCCGGCAAAGTGAGCCGACATAGTTGGATATCCAAACGGTGTGGCTGGGTAACTTATGGGGATGTTGGAGGTCCCGCCTGTCCTGGGAATTATCTCTAGGAAACCCGGGATAGTACTGGGCGATTCCCTACCATTGGACCATGCGTCCCACATTTCCAGCATGCGTAAACAAAGAGTCCTGTTCTCTTCAGCTGTTGTTGACTCAGATGTTGGGTTGGCTGGATTCAGGTCTTCCACGGAAGAGTTGACGATTCATAAGTAACTTTCGAATTTCATTTCTATGCTCCCTTTTGATCTAGTGAAGTAAGGATGGGAAGCCAGGTTACCGCAAAACCAACCACCTAAAAACACCTTTAGTGATTAAAACAAACAAAACGTTAGGTTGAAGCATTTATCACATAGGGAATCGCACGTTTGGGGTATGCAATGCACCTAGGCAATTAAATTCTTTCTATATGTTTTGCAACAATTGTGTATTTCATCCCGAATTTATTTCTCGGTTCTGAACTTTTCCCTTTTCTCTGTCATTTTATCACTCTTTTCCTTATTTTTGTTATTATTTTCCACTCTTTTATTCCTTACTCGGTTTCCTTTCTTAAGGATAGATCGAATCCTATATGGATTGCCTATGTATCACGGCGCCACGTGAATCAGATCAATACGTAGTTCAAGGAATAAACTCGAGGGAAATAAACACATTTTTCTCAAAACTTTCATTCATTAGATAAAAACTTCCGATTACAAAACAAAATTCTTAGCCCACTTTTGGAAATTTAAAATTACAAAACAGACTCAACACATACTTTTCTTGAAAATGTAAAAGCTACAGTGGACTGAGAGAGGACTGTAATAGGAAAACAAAATACAGACTCGAGAAAACATCAAGAGTACATCAGTGCTTCCAATGCTCCAGGGACCAGCGGGGCATCATTTGTCTTGCCACGGGCCTGCGTACCATATCTTGCTGGAGGCGGCATAGGTCATCCATTATCTTGTGGACGAAGATCATTACCGCTGAGAAGAAGGTGGTCCGAGTCATATCTTCGCATTCCTGGAATTTGGTGACAATGTAATCGGCTATATCTCAGATTCTTTGCCTGATGATACCTTTTTCCTAAAGTAGACACCCGATCTGCTGGGATCTTGCCTCTAAAACCTGGGCGTCTTTATGACTCTGCTCTTGCCATTGTTGCAATTCGTCTTCCAACTGAGCTATCATGAAATTCTCCAGACTGGCAAAATCGTCAAGGTGCGGTAAATCTCAGCTAAAACCAATGGTATAAGGGTACCATTGGAATTTTTTATCATGAAATCCGCCATCCCTACCAGTCTGATATCTATGAGTCCGTCACTCCTTGGGCAGATTAAGGTGCCCAGGAATGCTACCACGAAAGCTAGCCCCCGACGGGCTTCCCATTTAGCCTGGTTCTTGCGAGTTAGACCAGTGTTGTCAGCTTCATAGCCCCGAGGATCTCCATAACGTTTGTACAGAAAATAGAAAGTGCAGAACCCTTCGGATAGGTGTGGGTCTTGGACGTCCCGACTAATTTTCAAAAGATCCAAGAATTTATGTGGAGTTACCGCCCTGGGTGCCACCGGATACCGACTTCTAAGATTGTCATGGAGACCAGCATACCCTGCTATTTCCTCTAGCGCGGGTGTCAACTCAAAGTCTAAAAAGTGGAATACGTTGTGGGCGGGGTCCCGAAACGGTACTAGAGCTTCGACGATGTCCAACCTTGGCTTGATTTTTAGAAGACCAGTAAGTCCGCCTAAAGATTTTACAGCAGACTTTCTACTAACTTTCCCCAAGTCGCTCCACCACATATGGAGTCCCAAGGGGATTTCCTGGACGACCCCAAAGGGAATGTTTTCAACTGTATTCATCCTACACATTTGTTCTGATTAAAAACCACAAAAATTTTGACCGAATGCGAAAAAGTGTTATTTTTTGCGAAAAGTTTTGTAATAAAGAAAATGGACCATCTTTGCGAGTGAGGCCCTTCAATACTTTGGGTAGGAAGTTTTAGGGTTGTGCTCACTATTGGGTCAAAATTTGGAAAAGACCGTAGTTGGCTATATTTGCAAAAATAACCTTCCGATGCCCCGTTTGGGCAACTTGGCTATTTATGCAAGAATGGCGTCACCTAATTTTATTAGGACCATATCTTTTGAAGAAAATAAGGTTGGTCCCGATGAGGGTTGCCTACGCATCCCACACAGGTGAGAATCAAACAAGGCGTAGTTCGGAAAAATCTTGACTGATTAAAAATATATTTACTTTGTTTTGGAATATTTTTTTCCTTCTTCATTTTCAGAAATTTTGGCAGAGTTTCGGGATATTTCAAATACAGGGATTTTCAAAACAAGGTGAATTTTCTATTCTACCTCACTCTTGGTTTTCTGTTTGTTTTTATTTTTAGCCGGTCAACACACAAGCCGAAACAAATAAATGCATACGTAGCAGGTAAGATGCATCAGGATAGTCTTTTTTTTCGGGTACACCTGTCCTGGACGGACCCAACCCCTATGTTGAGTCCCCTAAGTCAAATGCACATGATGCAAATAAGCGTTTCTACTAGGGATCTGACATGAGGCTATGTTATACTAGGTTTATATCTTGGGATTTTTTTTTAGACAAGGCTTACTCGAGCGGATAGCTCGAGCCGAGGTCGGGGCAGCGTACCGAGAATACAGAAGCTTCACTGGCTTTGCAACTTGTCCGTACCTCGTTCTAAAATTTTGATAACTCTAACAGAAAAGAAGTCACACAAAGTGCACACTTCCCAGATGATTTAGAAGACTCAGAGAGAAAAAGGGTTTCGGCACAGTTTATATGCAATTCAGATAAATATCAAAGCGGTAAAAGCGGCGTTTAGCACATTAGGTTCAAACATGTAAAATCAGATAATAAAGCCAAATATAACAGTTATTCTAAGCTCGAATTCTGAACCCTAAACCAGAGATTCTGAGTTCAATCCCTAGCAGAGTCACCAGAGCTATCACACCTCCTTTTTCACCCCCAGATTAATAAAGGAGTTTTTCCACTTTAAGTGACATTATTCGGATTTGGGATTTATTTTAGTTTTCAAAGTCGCCACCCGGATTTTTAACGATGTTGCGGGACACCGTGTGATTTTTAAAGTCCCAAACCGAGGAATATTTGACTCTGTTTTGATTTGTCTGCGACCAGAAATCCAAGGAATTCTGTTAACCCGGGAGAAGGTGTTAGGCATTTCCGAGTTCCGTGGTTCTAGCACGGTCACTTAACTATTAATATTTTTCCTAAAATATCTAATTGTTTACAAGTTTTAGCCTATTGTAGATTTAAACTCTTTGAAATTTATCCGCTTTTGATAAGTATGGATTTATCTTGAATACAAGTCACTAGAACGTGCACTTGTTATGCTTTTGGACATGTTACAATTACGCCACATGAAATGCACCCACAATTGCAACACGTGATTTTAATATAGTTTGAAGTTGAAGTCGGGCACATGAGTTGTCGCACCCGAGTGTAGATTACGTAGTCAGGACTATGGCCGTGACAGTTTTATAACGCCCATTTGAGGCAATGTTTGATCATTCTTTATGTTTTATACTTTTGAAAGAGCGTTTTGATTTTATGATCAATTAGGACATTTATGGATTTATCTTAAACAAGTCAGGATGGCGTGCACTTGTTGTTTTTGAGCACACGACAAACGCGTCACATGAAATGCACCCGTGTTTGCTATGTACATTTTGTATTAATTGTTTAGAGTGAGGGTCGAGGGCATGAGTTGCCACTCCTGAGTGTGGTTTATTGTAATTTTGAGGTAATGATCAATTTTTATCAAATTTTGAACTAAAGGTATTCATCTACCTAGAAGATCTCCTAAAACGATATTCATTGGTCTAAAACAACATCTTATGGGCTATGGCCTCATCTAGCCCCGTTTTATCACATTAGGCCATCCTAAGTCAGCTCTCCTTGTAATAGGACTACTAGTTCTAAAAAGAAATTTATTTTAGCCAATGATGGCAAATGTGGGAATCAGAACGTCCCTCGTTTGTTCAGATATATACACTTATGAAATTCAGATGTCTAAATATGTTACTTGTTAATTCTGATACGAATGGGCAAGATGAAATCACTCTACTTCTTCCAAAATTTTATGATTTCTAACAAAGATCATACCACAGGTGGTATTATTAATTTTGAAACAGTGATCCTTAGCAATTCTAAACAACCTAATCTCATGCTTCTAAAGGATTAAAGTTCACACGTATGTATACATTGATTTTCGTAGATTTATGAGACACAACATAAACTGAAGATAATCTACTGATTCTATTCATGTTGAAACTCTACCGAATTTGAAATAACCTTATTTCCCAAAATCCAAACGGGGTGTTTATACAGAATTTACATACGTTCTTTTGTCTAATATCGTTTGCAGAACAAACAAAAATGTAAACTCAAAATTTCAGGAACATGAATAAAACTGAAATTAAGCGTACAATCCAGTCTTAAATTACATTACAATGAAAGCTAAAGAAATACATGCCACTATACACTTTCCAGAATGAAAGAAACTAAAAATGAGATTCTAACTAATTTGCTGACTCGAAACTCCCTTGAGGCCTTACGTTTAAGCCTTCTCTTTGTAATCTGTAGAACACCCCCAATATAATTTAGGTGTTGTGCAGCTACCAAAACCAAACTGACCATGAAGAGGTTAGTTTTAATCCTGATATTGCGTGTGTTTAAACCATACTATTTGGCAGAATTATTTATGTGCTTTCTCAGTGTGAATATGATCATAAAAGGATCAATTCAACTCGGGAATGCCATTTTCATACTTTGGATCTTCAGTACATATTAATTCATTAACTTGGTTATTTAGGCATTTTAAGAGGATAAATCTGATCATAATAAAGGATTCAGATTCTTTCCTCTGAGGAGCCTTTGATTATCCACTTTATATCCGTAAAGGGTGATTTTCAGCACCCTAGGCTACTGTTTTATGCACTACCTAGGGGTGAATTTGACTATTATAGAGTCGGATTCATCTACCCAAGTGCTAATACTAACATAATTCTAAACTCTATAGAAACTTTGCTTATCTAGGAATTTTTAGAGGATGAATCTGACCATCCAAGGGTTCAGATTCTCACTCTAATGCCCTTCTCAACTACATACTTTATACCCCTTTTGAAGGGTAAACTTCAACCAACATACTAACATTTGTGCACTCATCATGGGGTGAGTTTGATTATTAAAGAATCAAACTCATCTACCCTAGTGCGAATTACTCTAACATGCTAAACACATATGAAATTAACATCTAACTACCAAATACTAAATGTATTAACAGAAACTTAGCAAATAACCAAGCTGATTCCAGGAGTTGCATACATACATTCAGATAATAGTAACCTTACTTCAGTTTTATATCAAGAATGGAGGGGAAGAAGATTCAGATTCATACAATCTTATAGAAAACACAACATGAACTAACAATTTTAATACAAGTTCTGGATTCAATAACTCTATCTAAAGTTCATTGTTACATACCTTTAGAGAGAAAAATAGCAAAAAGACTTGACCAAATAAAGGTCAAGTATGGACAACAATCAGCAAGAAGAAAGAGGATTCAACATAAGCAAGACCGAAAACCAAGAAAAAGACCAAATATCCCAGCAAGAATTAACCCAGAAATCTAGAGTATGAATGCTTGAAGAAAAACTTCCAGAAATCAGAATCCAAAGAGAGAAGATAGTAGCTGAACTAGGCCATCTATTTGTGAGTTTGTTTTCAAAAAGAAATAAGATTTTCCCTTTTAATAATACTCTTTCTAGAAAATTTTTTGTTTTCGAATGGAAGGTATTTCTGTAATTTTTCAGAATGCTTCAGCAGCTAGAAGACTGTTTTTTTTCCAGAGTGTCCAAAAAAAGTTCTTTTAGACTAAAGGGAGGGGGTCTATTTATAGGATATTTGGGAATGGGATCCCTTTTAGAATATTCCCAATCCAAAAGGCTGGCAATAGTACATAGGGCAGCTGTCAACCTTATCTTTGGGACATCTACCCCTATTCTAGAACATTCTTACCTATTAAAAGACCCTTTTACCCTTAAAAATATGATACCCTAAGTCTACATTACCTATTGTACCCCTTGGAGTCCTGAATTTACCATTGGTTAATTAGGGTTAAACTTATTTGGGTTATTATTTGAACTTTGGTTAGTTAACCCTAGTTATGTTCTTTAGTTAACTATTAGTTGTTCTTAACTAGGGTTGAGTTAACTAGATAAAGGTTAATTGATTAAGTGCCTAGAGTTGGTTTCATACTAGTTACCTAGGTTTAAGTTAACTAATTATCAGTTTAATTAAACTTAATTGAGGTTAGTCAACACAGCTCTCTTAACTTAGGTTAAATGATTTGTGTTGGTCAATTGTTTAAGACCTAGTTGACTAAATATCTAATTAGGGACAATTAGGAAATTCTATCTCATTGACAATTAATCTTAACTAATCACACAATCAGGTATATAATCAATTAGATAACGAACCTTATTGGCAATTAACTAACGGCAGTCAATACTAGGAAACTCAAGACCATGAATCTTTACTTCGGCATTACAAACAAATACATGACTAAGCGAATAAAAATCCTAATCACATGACTATCAGGATTCTAGACAACTGTCAATAAACTAGGAAAAGCACACAGAGGGGGATCATGGACATAATTATAAGGAATTCATATTACTAATATTTTTAAACAACTAAGGCATACTGTTAACTTGAGACGATATTAACAGAAATAAAAGTAAATAATGCAAAATAAACTAGAACAGTAATCCTATACACACACATGGGATTCTGTTTCATGAGAAGAAAAATGATAAAGAAAAGGAAAAGAATAATAAACACAGGGATACATGAAACGGTTTTGTTAAAACTTATTTAAGACCTAATTTGCATTATTCCAATATCGAAACAGGTTTGATTAGTCTAAACACGCACCAAAAGAATCCGACCCGAGCCTATGCGAAGCAAGCCTACACCCTAGACTGGCTCCAGGCCAAAGTGATGAAA